>JACEEZ010013750.1:0-70000 GCA_016584305.1 Chionoecetes opilio
CCTTTTTACGGCCCTTGTAGACGCTGCGGTAATTGAAAGTCCACCCTTTTTTTCTTTATTGTAGACTAGCCGCTAAGCCGCCCCGGGGCGGACTTTTTGCTAGCCCCTGCGGAGGGCTTTTGGGGGGCCCTTGGCCCCACCACTACGGGAGAGTCTGTGTTTGGTCACAAAACATGTTTAAAAAAAGACTTCCAGATAGCCACTTTAATTTTCCCTGAAATCAGGATGTAGAAATGTATTAAACCCCCAACCCATTCAATCACCCCCAACCCATTCACTCCCCATTCCCCTTTTACTACCCATTACCCTCCCCCTACCCATTACTCCCCCTTTTCCTCCCCACACCATTCCCACCCCATTACCCATCACCCCCCCCCATACCCCCAACCCTCCCCCCACCACCCATTCACTCACCTTTAACCCATCACCCCCCCCCCTTTCCCTCACCATTACCTATCACCACACACCCATTCACTCACCCTTTACCATCACCCCCCATCATTCCCCACCCATAAACCCCCCCCCCCATTCACTCACCCATCACTCCCCCCCCTTAACCATACCCCACCCATTCACTCTTTTATTACCCATCACCCTCATCAAGGGTTTCCTCAATTCTCGAAAACCCATTTTTTTTTTCACTTCTCGCAATAGGCTCCAAAAAAAAAGTGATCGGATCATCCCTAAGTGGGCAAAAACCTTCCCCCGGTCAACCGGGGCCAAATATGTGCCATTGAGGGGATTCCCCCACGGGGGGGGGAACCCTATCCCAACACACACAACACAGACACACACACTTTCGCTTATATTATTATAGATAGAAGATGTTAAATACTTTTCCTTATTTTTCCAGATGTTGTTGGCGTTTGTGTATATCTGGGGGTGTAATTGGGCCCTCACATGAGGTCCCGCAGCGTAGTAGACACTGTAGTCCTCCCAAGGATGCTGATTATTTCAGAAGTTTATAGTTTTTGTATAATAGCTCCCGTCGAGGCTTTTAAAAATTTGCATTAGCATGGCATAACTACTTGGGTGCCATATGTGTGAATCCCCTTCCCCATCAGCTTGATGTATAGCTGTGTGCTAGCCGCTTCGGGGTGGTAATAGCGGCATTGATATTTGGGGGTCATGCAGTACTCTCAAATTCAGCAGTTGTAGTTTTACTCAATTCCTCCCCCCTGCTCACCCTTTGGATTTTTCCCGGGGGGGACGGGGCCCCCTGACTTAAGGACTAGGGAACTGCGAGTTCGCTTTGAGTTTCCTTTGTAGATGTTTTTCGGGGTCTTTAAAGGAGGAGTCACCCTTTTTATATTCTCTGTGCAACTGCATACACGAGAGGTGGATGGAAGCCATTTTGAGAGGAGTCAGCAGACTCCAAGAATCGCAGGGCAATATCGAAAAAATTTATTTTTAACGGGGATGGATTGAATAGGTTAGGAGACGTGGTGGGGAACGTGGCAGGCTGATTAAGTTTTTAGTGATGATGAAGCTCCCTCGCGGATGCGTAGGTCGGCTTCTCCCCCCCCTTTTTGTCTTGAGAAATTTTCTCTTCGGGCACTCCAAGATGAAAAATTTGGGAGTTGGCCAAATACAGGAGTCTTCTTCCTTTTTGTATGTCCCCCACTGTCGAGAATGGTGGGTGAGCATCACGGCAGTAGAAGCAGTGGGGGGCGACTTACAGTCAGCTGTGCAGGGATCCCAACCCCCGAGCACGCCCACAGCGAGGAGGGGACTTAAAAAAACTTCTTGGGGGCCCAAAAAAGCTATAGCAGATATCACTGCATAGGGCGGTCTTTAAAAGGGTTTGTTATCCGGATATTTGGGGGCCCCGATCCTAATGTAGCGGGGAGATATTCCGTAGAATGTGATAGGGGGAGTGGAGGGGGAAAGGCGTGGAGGGGCGAGCGGGGGGTGGGCACATTTTTTCCTGTTGGCCGCTCCCACTGTCGTCCCCCCTACTTTTGCCGTCCAGCCCTCTGTCCCGCTGGCCTTTTCCCCCCTTCTCTGTGGAGACGTTTGGCTGTAACCCCAAAAACAACCATGGGTTTTTCTCAAAAAATGCCCTTATTGTGATTCCCACACAAATTTTTCCACAGACATATTTCATCCCCTCGCCCATACGTAACCGAAACCTAACCTGCCGTGTTCAAAGTAAACTCGACATACTTCCAGAAAGGGGAAATATAATAATAATAATAAAAATTTTTTTCTCGCCGGGGAATACAGCAAAAAAAGGGAAACAAGAAAAAGAAAAGGGAGGAAATTAAGTACTAGAGCAAGAACAAAAAAAAAAGAAAAAGTATGAAACATAAGGGGACATAGTATCAAAGTAATAGAATAAAATAAGGACACCTGTGTACCCCATATTCGCAAAAACAGCAGCCCCAGCCCCGCTGTTGTATAGGTCCCAAATACTGGGCCGAGCTTCCCTGACAGAGGTGTTTGATGGATTTCTAGAGAGCTCCCCCCTATCCTTAAGCTGAACCGGAGGGCGAGGGATCACTTTCGATTTTTCCCCCGTTTCCTAGGGAAAGCAGGGACGAGCTGCACCACCGGGGCACCCCAAAAGCCTTTTAAGGATGTCATTGTGACAGACCTTAAGGCGGTTTTAGAGTGGCCATTTAACCGCGATCACAAAAGGTTGCAGTGACTCCCGAATAAAATCACTTCACCTTCTGCTACAGTAGGAAAAATTTTCCCCTTTTAAGATTTTCCACAAGAAGCTTTGGGGGTTTTTGCTTGATGAATCATCATCATCAGTCATGTCGTGGGGTATAAAAAGGGCCCAAGTAGCGAAACTATCCACAAAAAATTAGGGAGACCAGCGAGCCATGGTTTTTAGGTAAATTCACCCGAGTGTGTGCCGGGATATACCATGCACTCTGTCTTGTGGGTTGTAGACAAGCATGCTTGGTAGCATACACCTGACACAATTGAAAGGCCTGCAACAATCTGCAAGGGGGGCGAGCAGTACCCTATCATCAGCATGTCAGTAAGTTTATGCTCCCCTCATTATGTGCAACGATACCTGTATCACGAAGGTTGGATGAATGATCGTTTTACACATTGTACAGGGAGGGAGTAAAATCCCCCCCTGCCGAATACCATTGGCAGTACTAAAGAACAGCGAGAAGGAATTTTAAAACCATTAACAGTAAATCCTAGGTAGTGTACCGACATAATAAATTAAAAATGTCCCCCCGTTTCCCCCGACGAGAAGTTTTTGAAAGAGCTTTTCCCGTAATTCACTCTTCAAAACGCCTTTCTGGCATCCCGGGAAACGATAAACAAGGCATTTCTGGAAGGTGTAATGAAAGGTATTTTTAAGCCACAACAAATCTCAGTGCCCAAAGGGTTTCTTATAGCTGAAGATTTTAGGTATACAGGTAGGCCCCAAGACGAAGGGCACCACTTTCTCCAGCCCTGGACGGCGGGCGCTATGGCAATGGGCCATATATATATAATTTATATATATTATATTATATATATATTAAAAAATATATGAAAAATAACCCTAGGATTTTTTCCAAAAATGCCCTTATTGTCATTCCCACACAAAGTTTCCCCAAATTTATGTTTATCTCCTTACCCTACGTAACCGAACCAACCTGCCGTGTTCTAAGTAAAATCGAAAATACCGTTCCAGAATAGGGAATATGCGTCCCCTTGTCCTCCGCTCTCATATATTTTTTGCCTTGTTACTTTCTAACTTCTTTTTTTTTTTGCTCCAGGTATTCCCCCGCGGGGGAGTGACCTGTGGGGGGTTGGGGGGGCTTGAAGGTGGTCGACGGCGCCACCTACTTTGGCGGCCTGCCGCCATTGTTGGGTTCGGGGGCCCGTGGTCTCGTGGACCAACCCACTCCCCTTCCTTACTGGGAGGTGGGGGCCCCCGTGATGTGCCTTTCCCCCCCCCCCCCTTTTCTCTCCTTTTTAGGGCGACTAGGCCGGTGAGATCTTCCCTTCATTCCGTCCACGTTCTTCTTCCTTTTTAAATTTCCCCCACCCGCTCCCCACGTGTTTGCTGTGCGTGGGTCCCGTATATTCCCCGGCCCCTCTATCTGGATTTGACTCCCGCGGTGAGGGGTATTTCCCCTTCGAGGGGGGGGTTGGGGTAAGAGGGAGGTCCAGGGGCCCCGTGGATCAATCAGCGGTCATACTTTGGGCTAGAGCCAAGCGGAGGTTGCCGGGGGCCCCGCATCGGTTTTCCCGTGGCTGCCCCCAGACACCAGGCAACCGAAGCTTTTACTTCCCCAGTCCCCCGAGCGTTGGGTGGGGGCCCCTTCCCCAAAGACAGTTTCCCCCCTGTTGGGCCCGTGGTGGGTGGGGCAGGGGAAGGAAGAATTTTTCGTTTATGAGGACACTTATTTTTTCCCCCCCGTCCTGCCTTTCCCCCGAGCCGTTTGTTCGCACTCCCACGGAATCCTCTCTCATTCCCACCGGGCGCCTTTCCAGGCCCGAAGTGGCAGAAGCGGGCAGTCCCCCTTCCCTCCTCAGCCCCCCGGTTTTGGCGGCCCCCCGTTTCAAGGGACGTAGACAGGGATTGAGAGACTTTGCCGGGCCCAGGAGCATTCTCTTTGGGACACCTTTGCTTCTGCCCAAACGTGTCCCGCCCTTTGTCCACAAAGCAATAAATGTATTTTCATGGCATATGATGTGGTTCGCCCCATCCGTATTTTCTTGATGGCGATGAACAAACAAATAGGTGCTACATCACTTTTGCACAGCAGACTGCGCAACATTGCCTTTTAGGGAAACCCCCAACAAAAGGTTTTTGGTGAAAAAAAAATTACAGAGCTGAATTTTTCGCTCTGTTAATGTTTAGAAGGCCCGAGGGACTACATTCCAACACCCTTTCCGGACACTAAAACATCTACACAAACGGGCCGCAAAACCCTACCCCTGTTTGGGCGGGCAAAACAAAAAAAATGAAGGGGAACTTTTTCCCTGCAGCGCGATATTTGGAAAAAGAAATCGGAAAGATCGAAGGCCACATGAAAAAGAGCGAGGAGTTTGATCCAAGCCAAGGACTTTACCAGGGTCGGATGTCCTTAAAATGCCCACAACACGACAGCATTTAGAACCATCAAAAACCCCTTTGAAATTTAATTACGCAAAGGGTAGTCTACAACTGACCATATAAATTTGGAGGGAAGAAATATAAAAAAGTGCCCAAAAGAGTTTAGAAGGATCAAAAGTAAGGGGAGAATAACAGAAATTTTTAATTTTACGGATTAAATCTCCCCGATTTCAAGGACGGTCCCCAGATTTAAGGGTAAAAAACCCTTTTAAAGACCCCCCTAGCGGTATGCGTGCTACGCTTTGGTCACGGAAGAAGTTTGTAAATCCCCTTTCGCTGTGGTCGTGTCGGGTTGGATTCCCATGACACAGCTGATTGTAAATCAACCCCTACTGTTCCACTGCCATGATGCTACCCCCCGGTTTTCGACAGTGTGGGACATACACAAAGAAGAAGACACCACTTGGCCAACTCCCAAATTTTTCGCTTGGGAGCGCCCGAAGAGAAAATTTCTCAAGACAAGAGGGGGGGAGGAAGCAGGACCCCAGCATCCCGCTGGGAGCTGGATCATCAACTAAGACTCCTAATCAGTCTGCCACAGTTCCTCCACCACATTTTAAAAAAATATCAACCATCCATAGTGAATATAAGTTATCGCTATTGACCAGCGATTCTGTGGGAGTCTGTGACTCTCTCATAATGAGCCTCCATCCACTCTCGTGCTAGTGCATGTCGCCATACGAAAAAATATAACAACAGTGACTCCTCCGTTAAGAGAATCCCAAAAAACAAACCTACTAAGGAATCTCAGAAAGCGAACTCAGCAGTTCCACTAACTCCTTAGAGTCAGTAGGCGTCCCTCCGGCTAAAAGCTCTACTGGTGAGCAGGGGGGATGGAAAATTGAGTAAAAGTTATACTACTGATAGTTGTGAGAGTACTGTCATGGACTCCACAATAGCAATCCGCTGTTACCCCACTGAAGGCGGCTAAGCGGACACAGCTATAATCACGTGATGGCGAAGGTGATTCACACATATGGACACCCAAGTAGTTGATTGCTATGCTAACAAGCAATTTCAAGAGACTAGGTGGGAAACTAATAGTAAAACACTTCTGACAGTAACTCCGCATCCGTGGGGGACATTTACGGTTATCGACTACAGTTGCGGGACCTCGTTGTGAGGCTCCCACGTACGCACCAGATATACACAAAAACGCCATAAATCCTGGAAAAAGTAAGAAAACTAGTTTACAACTCTTCTATAATAAAGAAAAAAAATGCGGACTTTCAAGTATAACGCAGCGTCTACAAGCCGTAAAGCTTCTACTGTAGAATCATTCACAAAAACATAATGTCCTTCAATCCTCCAATGGAATATCCGTGAATTACGTGCAAACTAATCACCATTGGAGGTTGTAGCAGGCGTACCATATCACAAGAACTACACTGTCGCTCATATCATCGACCTCCAAATGAAGACATACCTATACAAGATCTTGGGATCTTGTCCGCAGCTCCCGTTCATTTTTCTCCTCGGAGACATGAATGGCGGACATTTTCTGTGGGGAGATTCCACCAGAAATCGTCCACGGTTTTTGATCCTCTCGTAACTTTCATCGATAGCAAACAAACCTGAAATATTAAACACAGGATAACCCTACCACATTTCCCATTCCGGACGGGAACATTGAATGCTATTGACCTATCACTCTGCAGTCCACAGGTCGCCCTCGACTTCTCATGGGAGGTGGCGATTCTCTTCGAGGGATTGACCATTATCCCATCCTACTAAGAGACCGCCAGGGCGGCACGGTTGGTGAATAACGGCTGGTGTTGCAGAGTCCCTTGTGCCATTCGGTCAGCGGTTCGAGTCCACCAAATTCGTCTGGTGTGGGTGGCGCTTTGTACAGTCAAAACCTTGTAGTTGGTACTTGCAAAGTGTATAGATAGGATCAAAGTATCTTATCTTATCTTATACTACTAAGGCAGTGGTCATCGCCCCATTCCCGATGTCTCCAAAAATGCATTTGCCTCTCTCGTGACAGACTGGGAGGGCTTTCAAAAGGGCTTGTGTTTTTTAACAAAAATATCGATAACTTTTGAGGACAATAGATGAGGGCCGTGATTACTTTGTGTTTTGAATACATTTGCAGCCTCGCTGGATGATCCCCCTCACTTCTGGTTTTTCCCCCGCCGGCCTGTTTCTGTGGTGGAATCAGGAGTACTACGGCAGTGAGGAGTCACTCCCGCCGGCTGAGGCGCAGTACAGATCAAGGCCAAACTTCAGAAAGAAATAAAAAAACCTTCCACAGCATCTATAATATGTGAGGAGTTGAGCATCTATAAATAATATGGATTGAAGAAACCTTCCCAAGTAGCGGGTTTGTGGCGGTGGTGATCCCGACCTAAGCTACGAAATGACCACTCACTACCGACGAAATTTCGCACCCTAACCATAACTTCCCAACCCTAACGTGTGGTAAGTTATTCAGAAAAAATGTAAATAGTTCGACTTATATGGTTTTTGGAACGGGAAAACTTTTCCGTTTCAGTGTAATTCCCGATAAGCATCACTCCACACGGAAAGCGCTTTTATTTCCTTGTCATCCAATGCGGGGCATTTGCCTCTCAACAAACACCATGTGCCCATATTTTCGACCTTGAGAAGGTTAGGACACAGCTTGGAGACACGGTATATTCACAGTCTCTGTATGGACATTGTCAAGAGGTCGTTGCCTGTATTCTTCAGAGTTTCCTAAACAGATTGGCAATACAAAGTCTTCTGAAACACCTGTCCTCCCAGGTGGCTATTCCCCCAAGGCAGCATATTGAGTGTTAGTCTGTTCGCTGTGGCCATCAATAGTATTGTGATGTCATTGCCAGAGGGATTGTTAGTTACATATACGTGGATGATTTATCAATCTCTTTTGCTGCTTCCAGGATGTCGGTTGCATAAAGAAGACTTCAACTCTCTTTGACAAAGATTGTGAAAAAAAAAATGGACGACGAATCGGGCTTCCGGTTTTCTCCAGCGAAGACTGTAGCGGTTCATTTTGCGAACCCATGGGATCATCCCGACCAGACTTGTATCTTAACGGGAAGAGAATACATGCAGGGAAGAGGGCCCGGTTTTTTAGGACATATTTATTGACAATAGATGGACTTGGGTACCTCCACTTCGACGTTCTCTCAAGACTGACTGTCTTCGAAACCACTGGAGATCTACTGAAAAGTCCTCTCGCACACCAGCTGGGAGCTGATCGCACTACACTCCCTTAGCTCCATCGCTTCACTTATCCTCGAAGCTTGAATATGGATGTGAAGTAATTCTCTGCCACACCCACTCGACTGGAGTTGGATCTGTTACACCATGTGGTGTCCGTTCTTTCTGGGCAAACCGGGGCCTTCAGGTAATCTCCCATCCCAAGTTTATTTGTGGGATGCGGGGTGTCTTCCCATTAGATCTCAACGCAGTCCCTCATGTTAAGATGCTTGGTATCGCCTACAACGCCTCCCTGATCAATAGCTTTGGCGTGCTGTGTCTTTGATTTAGGATCGCAACTGGTTCGACCTTGAACAAAAATAGGAGGCTTACTAAAGCCATCTTGGTTTCCGAATTAAAAGTTATATGGAGCGCTGTCCTTCCCTGCTTACGGATTCTGCCAGCAAGACCTACGAGAGTCGGTCCAGCTTCTACCCAGAAAGGGTCCTTCTGCAAAAGCCTTCCGTCTCAAAAGGCTCTGTACTCGTCAGGCTGAGAGGTGCCCAGATTTTAGACCAATATTGCAATCATCAGGGTTCTGTTCCTGTCTTACTGATGGTTCCCAACAGACGAAGGAGTTGGATTCGATGAGGTGTCGGTCAGACGAGGGTTGGAAGGATGTATTACATCGTTAAACAGAGGTGTAAGCCTCCAAGTGTTTCATCTGTTTTTAGGATGAAATAGGTGCTATTGATATGCTATCACGGTTATTTTTGCCCTTTCCGGATGTGTCTCTTTTACAATTTTAGTGATTATTGCAGCTTCTTCAATCGCTATGTTAAGTTTTAACTCTCCCCATCCGTGGTCAATTCCATCTGGAATGGCTTTATCTGATCAAGAGGCAGAGAGACCAGGTAGGTCTGCTTTGTTGGGTTCCGGACATTTGTGGTGTTGCCGGGTAATGAGAAAGCTGATGCCATAGGCAAAAAGCTGAAGCTTATGAAGACCAGCTTATCACATTTTGCAGTGGACAGCTACATAACCTACGCTCGGCAATTCCATATTCAGTTCACCACCAGGTTGGGCCGGAGCGAGGAATATTATAGGGCAAAATAAAACTACGCACATCGCCAAAAGTATCGACGGACTGGAGCTACTGCGGTCTCTCCGGATATGGAGACTGCCTTGCACGATTGAGTATTGGTCACACTTTATATACACATGGATTCCCATGGAGGGGAGGTCACCCTCCTTACGTGATGATTGCTTGTCACCTTAACTGTGCGGCACTTGCTAGTCGAGTGTCCTAGGTCTTGGGGAACCTACATGAGCAATTATTGTCCCATGGTTGTCGGGGGAGGACGGTGCCTACCGTCTCTACCTGCATGGGAGAGAGGAGTTTCCCCCGGAAAAAAAACCCCATTTTGAGGTCAATTAACTTTATTGAGAGGTTGGCCTTCTCAACAAAATTATAAGATTTTTATTTTTTTTTATTATGTTTTAATGAACTATTGTTCTTTTAGATTATTTGATTATATCTTAAAAATGTGTTGTTTAACATTACTTTTAGGTCTTATGTAAGCAGCGTCAATAACACCCCAATAAAAATTTTAGATTATTTATTCTAAGTATTTTTAATCAGGGCAGATAAAACAAAAAGGACCTGATAGTTGAACAGATGTTTTAGAGGAGAGGATGCGAGGAAACTCAACGATATTGTGACAAATAGGGAAATGTTAGAGAAGGTATAGCGAATGAAGAATTTTAGTCCAACAGGACCAGATGAGTGTATCCAGAGTATTAACAGAATGTAAGAGGTTGTGTGAGTTAGGCGTTAGTGCATATTTTTTAGGAAATCGATTGATATAGGGGAAAGTGCCGTTAATGTGGAGGAAGGAGATGTAGTTCCCATATTTAAGGAAAGGAGATAGAAGATTAATGTCAAATTATCGTCCCGTTACCCTGACACTTATTGATTATTATTGTTTATGATTATTGAATCTGTTATTGCAAAAAACATTTAGAGAGCATATTGAAAAGAATAGTTGGTAAATGATTCACAACATGGGTTCACCAAAAAACGTTAAATCATGTCTTCACTAATTTATTGAGTTTTAATAGGAAAAAAAAACAAACACAAAAACAGTTTATTGAAACAGCAGATAATGATGAAGGGTTATGTATTAGTATACCTGACTTTAGTAAGACATTTGAGAAGGTGCCACATGGTAGACTTTAAATAAGGTTAAGGCCAAGGAATGGATGGGAAGGTTCTTCGTTGGATGAGATCTTGGACTAAGTAATAGGCAACAAAAGGTTACAATTAATGGTTCTTAAATCTGAATGGGGGCAGGTAACGAGTGGGGTTCCACCAGGGCTGTTTGGGTCCATTATATTTTTGATTTACAATCAAACGACTTGGATATTGGGAATTAGTAGTGATATCAGTAAGTTTGCTGATGATAATAAGGTAGGTAGGATTTAGAGCACAGTCTCTGATGTAAATATTTTGCAAGGAGAACTTAGATACATTAAATGAGTGGGCAGCAGAGAGATGGCAAATTGAATTAATTATTGATAAGTATAGCGTAAATGAATGTTAGGTAGGAAAAATTCCTCGGTAATAGGTACACCATACGCAATGTTCGCTGAAAAAGATCAGAGGGTGAGAAAGATCGGGGTGCGGTAAGACTCAGGACCTCGGTCCTAAGGAATCAATGTATTGAAGCTAGAAATCGAGCTCAACAGGGGTTAGTATTTATTACAGGAGTGTGCCGTCGGGTGGCAAGGTTGTGTAGCGACGTGCGTTCGGGCAATGTGCAGCGTCCCTGGCATCGGTAAAGCGGTTCGAGTCCGCCCTAGTTCGTGCGACGTGGCGGCACTTTGTATAGTCAATAACCTTGTAGTTGGTATACTTGCAAAGTGTAGATAGGATGAAAATCTTAATCCTATACCAGTGGAGTGTGTTAAAATTAGAAGTGCGGAGGTTATTTAAAGGTGCGTCACACGGACAATTTTTTCTGGAAATATTACAGGCCGGCAACGCAAAAAAAAAAAAAAACGCCCGGCCAAAAACTCGGTATAATTGCGAGTTCTAATGAACACGAGCAGTTGTCTTTGACCACAAATATTCTTTGCCAGAATATTTGTCACCAAAATTCCCACCACAAACGCATATTATTTGACATTTTTTTTAATGCACGCTTAATTCATATACAGAAGCTGACAATACAGAAGATACAAAGTGGCAAGAACCGATTACAAGGACGAATGTGAAGCCTGTAACTCTTGCTACGTGTTTTTAAGCGATTTGAAGGATTACAAAACACAAAGAAAAAATTAAATGAGTTATGGCTGGATACATTTTCCTTGTTGACGGTCTATGAATAACTAAAAAATTTTAGGGATACAATCTTATTATTGATCACTTTGATGTTGAATGTTGAAGTTTATGCTGACGCAATTTCCATACACAAGAATCATTTCAATCATTCACCACCTATTTGTGAACCGTTCTCCCTATTTTTCCAAAGACGCTTCTCAGATACCTCTTGAGAAGCCAAAAATTGCCATTCAATTAATGCTACCTCTGAAAAGCCCGTGTGACCAAAAACACGGCAAGGTGTTGCCTTTGCTGAATAATTGCAAAGCTGAAATATTGACGGAAAAGTGGACTCATGTGACCGCGGCTTAAAGGCTTTATTTGCTCTAGTCAGACCTACCTAGACTATGCGGTTCAGTTTGGTTTCCGTATTAAGGATGGATATTGCCTTGTTAGGATCAGTGCAGAGAAGGATGACCAAAATGATTCATGGAAATGCGAAACTTTAGTTATGAGAAGAGATTGAAACTACAAAAGGTACACCACTCGTGAGGCGTAGAGTAAGGGGCGATCTGATAGAAGTTTTTAAGTGGATAAAATGGATACAATATAGGCGATGTAGGAAAGTTCTTAACGGATAGTTAAGCAGGGAGAACAAGAAAGTAACGGCTTCAAAGCTGGAAAAGAGTAGATTTAAAAAGGAAGGAAATTGGGAGAGGGAGAAGGTTCACAAACAGTGGTGGTGAATGATTGGAATGGACTCAAGTCATCATGTGGTCAATGCGAGTCTATTGTGGTTTTCTTTAAAAAGGATTCTGGATAAATTCATGGTATGGGGGAAGAGTAGGTGGATATAGGTAGAGTTAAGTAACAGAACTACCCGTGTAGGTCTCACGGCCTCTTGTAGATTCCTTATGTTTCTTGTTCTTATCATTCTAACCCCGCAGTTGCGGCGCCTTAAAAACTATAATATCTATCTATGATCTATCCCAGGTATTAATTAGATCTCTCTCTCTTCTCTCTTCTCTCTCTCTCTCTTCTCTCTTCTCTCTCTCTCTCTCATGGCCCGAGAGTAAGGATTCGAGCGCATCTGTTACAGCCGATGTGGCGAGACGATGAGGCATGTCAGGTGGGAATGGAACGTAAAGGCCGTGTCACACAGACACTTTTTCCGGCATCTTTTGGTATTTTGCTACCTTTTGATGCCTGATATCTTTAGTTAGCAAACGCGGAGTCGCGCATGTTCGTTCTCTTGGCACCAGTACTGGCATCTTTGTTTACATTGGAGCAGCCGACGCCACGCAAGACTTGTACGAACTACACATTTCAGTGAAATAAAGAGAAATGACCAATCTTGGGTGGTCAAGAGATGCTGTACCATCTCTATGTGATATGTTTAGGGAAAATAAATGTAGCTATATAGGAAATATAGCTGTTTAATTGTGTATAGTAATAGTAATATGGTGTAGATGAGAGGAGAAAAATAAAGATGAGAGGAGGAAAATAAAGTGTCTGGTAGAGTAGGGTAAGAGAAATAAATAGGTTTTTACTCTATATATACTAGACGCGTGTATGATATGGTACATGCGTGTTATTAGATTTGTTTACGTATGATTAATATATATATATATATATATATATATATATAATTATTATTAATATATATATATATATATATATATATATATATTTATAATAATATATAATAGTTAAGTTTCGAGTTGTTGATGAGAAGTTATGACGGAAAATGTTGAAAAAACTGAAATTTAATAGGCTGCGTGCGTTTTTATTATAGAAACGGGGATTAAAACGGTGTTATTTTTACTTGATTTAGGAATTCAAGTAAGTTTTATTTATGGTTATCAATGGAAATGTGAAGAGGGAAGGACATTTTATCAATGCCAGTAGAAGCAGAGTAGCTAAGATAAAAGAATAAGAAGATCTTACCTACTCTGGTAGGAAGATACTCGTAGCCGAAACGCCGTGTGACAACATACGCACTTTTTGCACCACGCGCACTTTCTGCCACTTTTTGCACGGGCAACTTTTGGTAGCAAAATACCAAAATATTCCGGAAAATATCGCTCGTGTGACACGGCCTTAAGGCACTCTGCACGACTCAACTCTCCGCCCCAGCCAGCCAGGCAAAGCGGCCGTACTACCCGTTCATATCCACACTGTGCCCATCCACAGACACAGTAGAGTTAGATGTTTAAATAAGGTCAGATAGGTGTGTTGCTTTTTGTAACTTTTATGAATTCCTTTAACTGACAGCATCCATGTCCCGCTACAGCGGCACAAGCAAAGGATCGTCCCCAGCTTGTGTGCCAGCTAGAACTCTCTCTCTCTCAGAGTACACAATACTGATCACAGCAGTCTCACGAATCTAATGCTATGCCCTTGAAGGTAAGACACTTATGTCTTGCAGAGTGTGTCGTGAGTATGTCATAGATTGTAGAGAGTGAGTGAGCCGTGCGGCGGCTGGTAGCGTGCCTTACGTTCCATTCCCACTTGACATGCCTCCTCCTCCTCGTCCCCGGACGTCCCGCCACGCCGATAGTGGGGTCTGTTGTGTAATCAATTATCAATACAGCTCTCGTGAAAATTTCGTATAGATTTTTGCAAACATTTTTGTTTGGAAAGTATGGACCATAAAGAGGGAAAAAAAATTGTTTACATTTTTTCATCGGCCATGTTCACTATTTGGCAGCCATTTTTCAAAAGGCTATCGCGTAGCTAAAACATGCGACACTGTGATCAAGAACAGGGTTTGTGATGCAGCCCAGTACAAATTGGTTAGTTTTTCCAGCAAATAAAGCCATACTATTATAAAGGTAGGTAGATACTTGATATTAATTTAAAATATTACTGTTTCAATTAATATATCACCAATATTCCAGCAAAAGTGCTCACCCAAAATTAACGTGGAAGGATATTATAGTAGGCCTACGCATCATGCATGTGTGGGGTGAGACGTCAAAATAGAGGTGTTTGGAGCGGTTTGATCTAGAAAAGGTAGGTCAAGGTCACCAATCCGCACACAGCATGTTAGGAGTTATGATGTGGCGACGTTCGGATGGACGTAAGACAACCCACACTTTTGCCTGTGGCATAAACAGAAGAAAAACGTTTTCCACTAATCTTTAATCATTACGTTTGAACAAATTTAATAATTAAATATGTCATCATCGATGGAGTCAACCTCCTCGTCATCGCCCACATATGGCCGAAGAGTAAATATTGTCACATCTGTCAGAATCTACCTCACATTTGCATAATTCGGTACACACTATATTGTTATTCTTGCAGGTACATCGAGCTCCACATTTGCTAGTGTTGCATCCACATTTAATGAGCTGAATGAGGACATCTGGAACAGGTGGATTTGTGGACAGAATTGGTGCAAATCCTCCATTCGATGCTGTCCATCCAAGAGTGAGTGGGTCGAGAAGGATTGGGTGCGTCTCAAGTGATTGCTTCCAGATACTGCATTGCAAAAGTGCTCTTAACACTAGTTGAAGGATGGCACCTTGTGTCGGGGTAAGCGTTGCACTCCCTGGTGAGCTTTTAACTGACGGAACATTAGGGTGGTCCAAAAAACAACATTTTGGAAATTTGTCTGGGCATGATGTTGTTCTTGTTCCAATTGGTGATACACGTAATCGAGTGAAGTATCGCTCCAATCGGAGATATTTAGAGGTCCCCCCGAAGAAGAAGTAAAAAACAAAACTTAAAAAAAAAGGAAAAAAGCTCACAAAGAATAAAGATGTCAGTGTCATCCCGAGTATTGGTATATCCATTCTACCTACTTTTGCAAACAAGATTATACTTGTTCAGGGTTCACTGAAGATAATGATGGTAATTTTGGATGTCAATTAATTTGGTAAGGTAACTAAAAGAAAGTTGAAACATACAATTTTTTATTTAGACAAAAATCTTCATCTCAAAGTTAATATAAGCAAAACATTGTTGTTGTTTGATCAATAATTACTGTTATTCCTTTCCGTTTGAACACTTGTACAGTGAAAGCAACACGGGCAAGTAAATAATGTTATAATGAATGTAAATAATGAAAATAAAGGTAATACACTGTCCTTTTACTCCATATATGCTGCTTTGGAGGTGGAAGGCTGCTCCCTCCTGTGCTTGGTCACCACTCTCTGGAGGTACTGTTGCTGGACCTCGTCCTTGGGGATGATCGAGTTGAAGGAGGTGGCCTAGGCGATACCTCTCTCCGCCGCGTCGTTGACCACCTGCATCTGCGAGACGTTCCTCTTCATGTCCAGGAAGGTGGCCTCAGTCTCCCATGTCTCGGGACTCTTCTCCAAGAGGGTTCCCACTTCTTCCTTCCGTCCAGGAAGAAGGCTATCCAGGGTCCTCCTAGTCCTGGAGGTAACGAGGTTCTTCAGGTCAATGTCCGGGGAGAACCTCTTCCCGTCCAGTCGCTTGAGGCCTTTTCTCTCACGTCTGAACAGGTTCCTGACCATGGCCTCCTTCTCCTCATTGCTGATTCTCTCGTCCATGAAGGACAGAGCCACAAGGTCCTCCGAGACGTACCAAAGGTGACGACGGAAGGCTTTGAGCGCCACGTCCGCCACCTCTGGTTTGGGCATCCCTCGAGAGAGGTCTAGCATGAACCGGAGGTCGGTGAGGGACCATGGCCTCATTCTATTTTGTGGCGTACAGGAGGGCCACGAAGAAGGAAATGTCCTCCATGGCCTGCAGCTCGTGAGCGGTCAGCTTTACTTGACCTCGGAAGAGGAAGACCTTCAGAGCGTAAATTCCCTTGGCCATCCACCTGGCTTGGTGGAAGGCCCTGGGCCCGGAACCTGTAGTCTTTCCCGAGGTCTCCTCCCAAGAACAGGTACGAGAGCCAGAGGAGTTCTTCGTAGTCTTCCCTCGGGTGAGTGCCGCTATCCAGAGCACTCTTCAGCTCGTGGAGGGCTCGCTCCCTGTGTTCTGAGAGCTCCCCGGTCAGAAGAGCATGGAGGCTATCCTTTTCCAGGGCAGAGCTCCAAAGAAGACTGGGTCAATTAAGCTCCAACGATCCCTAAATCGAACGAAGAGAGGGATGTTCGGTCCTCGGGAGGGTCCATAGGAGTTCTTGAACACGTCCCCCATGACGACCTCCAGCACGTGGTGTCGGCAGGCCACCCAGAGGAGCTCGCGTCCAAGGCCTTCCTGGATCTTCACGCAGGCTCCTTCATACAGCCCCGTGTTTGATGCCATCGTGTCGAACACCAAGCCCTGAACTCTGGTCTGCAACTGAGCCTCCGAGATCGCCTTGAGGACAGCCTCTCCCTGAGCCGTGCCTGTGCTGCGGGGTATCTTGGGGACTCCCAGGAGATGTTCCCTCCCCCAGCAGTGACCAGGATGGCGATTCGGTCGAAACCCGGTCCTTGCCCGACAGGCCAGGAAGTAACTTCCCGTCCCAGTGGACAAGGACAGGAATCCCCTCCGGAGTGTTTATCGTTTCCGACTTGGCGATGGCCTACCGATTCCTGATTATGTGGCGTCGGATGGTGCTGCGAGACAAGGAGAGACTCCCCAGGTCCTGTCCGGATGCCATTGCAAAGGCTCCCATCGTCCCCATCGCCACCCGGTCCGAGACCTTGAACCGATCCAAGGTGGGTGATGTCCGCAGAGAGCAAGGCCATGGATTTTGCTCCCTCGACTTTACTCCGTTTCGGGTGACTGAGACCGGTGAAGTCTACATCGCTGTCGTCTGTTTCCCCGGCGGCGGAGGACGAAGACGAGGTCAGGCGGTCAGACAGTACGACGGAGGTCATGGCTTCCTTCTCCTTCTTCGAGCGCTCCTTCCTCATCTCTTCTGCCCGCTCTCTATCCTTCTTCCTCTCTTGGGCCTCAACTGTGACGCAGTCTAAGCCCGCCATGGACGAGGTCGCTCGGTCCTCCCGCTGGCTGCGAAGAAAGGCTTTGTCCTCCTCCACGGTCATCCGATCGAGGGCATCACTGCTCGCCACGTCGAAGAGGTCCTCCAGGTCCCCCTTGAACATTTCCTCTTTCATCCGGGCGGTCTCAGATGCCCGTTTCCGATGTTTTTGGAGGGAATCGTACTTGGCCACCAGGCTGAGGAGCTTCTCCTTGGCGGTTCGGAGAGCGGAGGTCGGGATCCCGGCCCTCCCCCAGATCAAGAGGACTGCCTCTATCACCTCCTTGGCGGCCACGGGAACATGTACCAGCGCAGATCTTCAGCATTGTCATGGTTAATTTGTTTTGTGCCGAACAGGCTACAAATATATTTTGTGCACGCTCGAAGGACATTATCAGTGGGTGCATCTCCGATACCGAGAGCTGCCAAGCCGTGAATAACATCATTGCTGGAACTCATGTAGACATTGAAACAGTCAGCTTTTCCTTCCCAAGTATTCGACCAGTCGTATCACACCCGGTTAGTGCATGCATCCCACACAGACCTGATATTTTATGTGAATCCATTCGGGCAAACAATCCATGAAGTTCAATGCGTCGTCGGTTTTCTCCAGTACCCATGATCAGAGCGACCTCAGGCCCAGGATGAGATAACATGGGCATTGCAATAACTAGTACATCAGTGTCGGATGAGTAGATGTCAAATTTATACCCTAGCTTACGAATCTCTGCTGCATACAGGATAATCTTCGTATCGGCCTCTTCATGAGTATAGTTATTCTGACGATGTTCTGTGTTGCTTGCCCGTTATCCAGGACGCCCTTTTCTTGTAACTGTTACAATATTTGATTTCACACCTCGGACTAGTTGGTCAGCAAGAAATAATGTTAAACTATCCTTGGTAATGATGATTATTACTATAATTGTAATGATGATTATTATTACAATTGCCTGAAAATAATACGACGCGATAATTATATCACCGGCAATTTCAAGAACTGACGGTCATTTTTACACAGAAATCTACCCAATTGTTGCAAAAACACAACCAAAATTATTGTGTATCTTGCAGATAAGTAATATATGGGATTACGTACACACATACAACATTATTTGGTATCAATAATCGTCAAAACAAAACATGTTGGCCAATAAATGTCTTTTGTTCATATTATGGCAGCCATTTTGAAAATATGTTGCCATATGATGAAGATGGGATAGGAAAAAATGTAAACATATTTTTTGTTACTTAACCCCTTGAGACCCAGAACGTAATTTTCATTGTAATTTGGGTACCATTAGACGATTTTAGTGAATATAAGCAATGTGTTATAGCTATGACCTGATTAGTATCCTTGTCCACTAACTAATTTGGTATATTAAGTGACTTTTCTAAATTTTATGGCTCAACACCAGACAATTTTGTATAGCAAGGAAAGATCTGGGCGTGAAGGGGTTGAAAAGGTGCATAGTATCCAAAAATAACTTTGGAAAATGTATACGAAATTTTCACGAATTACACAACAAGACCCCACTACGATCGGCAGTCAGAACTCATAGTCTACTCAAAATTCTTGAGATATTTCACTGTATAAAGATTTACCGGCATTTTTGAGTAAAAGTTGGCAAAACACACTTTTCTAGGGGTATTTCATCAAAACCACTACTTTGTTCGGTGATGGATGTCGTAGATGAAAGATAATTTTTTTTGGCGTACTCCAAAAATATCTTTAATACTTTAGCTAACCATTAGATGATGTAAGATACATATGATACATTATGAATATAGAGTAGGCAGCTCCTGCCTACTCTAGACTCGCTGTGACGTCATGACGCGAGAGAATGAATTTCAGGTCGGACTTTGGCAGACTTGATTCTAATGTCTTTGGTCCAGCGCTCTGAAGCCGCCTCCACACTTGTGCTCGTGTCTCGCGCGCTCTGAGACAATGAGTGGTGGTTGCTGCGACAGGTGAGTGTCCACACTATGGGCTAAATGCAAGAATACTCGTCAAATCCCGGCAGGTGGATATTCCCGACCGTCGTAACTTCACCGGTGGGATAGTCAAGAATTGTTTTCAAATGCCCGGCCAGTGGAGATCTGTGCAGACGTACCAACACAAGCGAGTCCAAGGCAGCATCAGTATTTTGACTGTTTTACACATATTTAATTCCTTTTACCGCCTAATTTATCATTTCTGCCATTAAATAATAGCTTTATTAGTGTTCGCCACTTGTCTGAGGCGTTGATGTAGAAAAAATGGGCCCGAGTGATGCTTGTGAGTATATTTGAACGTCCCGCCAGTCGCCACTAGGCAATATGGCTGACCACCACCACCTTCACCGGTGGGATAGTCAAGAATTGTTTTCAATGCCCGGCCAGTGGAGATCTGTGCAGACGTACCAACACAAGCGAGTCCAAGGCGGCATCAGTATTTTGACTGTTTTACACATATTTAATTCCTTTTACCAGCCTAATTTATCATTTCTGCCATTAAAATAATAGCTTTATTAGTGTTCGCCACTTGTCTGAGGCGTTGATGTAGAAAAATGGCCCGAGTGATGCTTGTGAGTATATTTGAACGTCCCGCCAGTCGCCACTAGGCAATATGGCTGACCACCACCACCACCGCAGCGCGCCTTCGTCACCACTTATCACAACAGTATAAGCCTCCTGCACCTAATTTTACCTTAATTATGACGTGTGCATTCACAGTGTTTGTATGTCACTCTCGGTTATGTTGAACACTCGCCTGTAATGGTCTGGAAAGAAATATTATGGAATAAGGACAGAGGACAAGGCATGGACAACGCAACCAATGGAACAACGCAACCAGTGAAACGCAACGGGTAGAGTGTTTTCAAATGATTCTTGCTTGTCGCTGCGCGGTGTCAACGGGTCGAGAAAATTTCTTACATATGGCCCTATAAAGCCACGCTGGGCGGCATATTCTCGTTCTCTATGCGAGTATGTGGTTTTTCCCAGTGAAGATGCTTGCCTGTAGCTCCGAAACTAACCATAGGATAATCTCGAAAATACCCTCATTATGATTCCCACACAAAGTTAACACACTATGATCAGGGATAACCTAACCTACCCTGACCGTAACCTAACGTAACCTAACCTGACGTGTTCAAGAGTAAACCCAACATACTCTTCCCAGTATCCGGTATCCCAGTATCCGGCACGGGAATATGCCGCCGGGCGGCATATTCCCGTTTTCTGGAAGAGTATGTGGCGTTTTACTCTTGAACACGTTGGGTTAGGTTACGTTAGGTTACGGATATGGTAGGTTAGGTTTTTCTGGATCTATGTCGTAACTTGTCTAATCACAATGAGGGTATTTTCCGAGAAAATCCTATGGTGAGTTTCGGAGGTACAGCCAAGCGTCTACACTTGTAAACCCCATACTAACATAGAGAACGGGAATATGCCGCCGGGCGTCACCAGTTGCTGTTGAGCAGCAGAATGTGAGAACATGGATGATGTCAGCAGCAATCCAATACCATTTTGTGGAGCTTTGTGGGACTGTGTTGCGCGAAAAGAAATATTCAAGTCAAGAAACAGAAGGATTCCTTAAGAGATTAATCATTTGGTCATTTGATTCAAACTTGCACTTCTCCCAAGCTTATTATTGTAGTCCTGGTTCCTCACTTGCCATAAACACGGATTTTGCTTGAGGAGATCAATTAAGAGAAGTGTTATGACCGTGTCCAGTCAGTTTTGATGGGCGTCAGTCATGGCGATTGTGCATGTGCATGGCAGACATCACCTCTCAATGGGGAGCAACTACTGAGTCAGTGAGATTAACTGATACTGGGGGGAAGCCACAAAACTTATGACCTTTTTTTGGTCGGAAGTCCGACGTCAGTCGTAACAGGAACCCACAGCGCGGCAAAGTCGTAGGTTTGGTCGTAAACGTGCAGACTGGCCAACGACTGCTCGAGACTGGTATTAGCTGAGGTAGGAAGTCTCCAGGCTCGCTTATTATTGCTTGGTATGCTATGAAATATCATTTCACTAGGTGAATGTAGACATATGATTGCATTTGGATGGATATTAGTCATATATATGAGTAAAGAGATGAAATACAAGCAAGGGTCTCTCCACTTCTGGCAGCACGGCTTTCGGCAGCAGCAGCATGAACTTGAAGCCCGTGAGGGGGATATCAACACCAAGGGAGATAGATGTTTTTTGGAAATATTTAGTAGGGATGCGAGAACCCTTGAGGAATCCTATGATCCTGGTGATAGCCTATGGTGCTATCACATGCGTGGGGAGCGACCTGACTTCTTCAGGAAGGCACAGGTAGCTACAGCTGATAACGGGGTGTTTGTGGGCGGCGGAAATCGGCCGTCGCCCGAAATTTCCCCGCCAGCGGAGATCTCCTTGGTAATTATTTAGTAGGGGAGCGAGGACCCTTTGAGGAATCCTATGATCACTGGGGGATATCCTATGGTGCTATCACAGGCGTAGGAGCTGACTGTCTTCCCTTTAGGAAGGCACAAGTGAGGGCGGATGACGGCGGGTTTTGACTCAAAACTTTTGAGAGGGGCGGGCGCCTCCCCCCTCCGCCACGGTAGGTTTGGGCAGGCTTAAGGGAGAGTCCGCCGTGAATTAAAAATTGCATCTACGGTCATAAATAATTTATATGTTGTGTATATAAGTACCCTTGTTATCACATGAAAATATCAAGTTGATCAGATGAAAGGAAAAATTGAAAAATTTAAGGAACGATTTTTGTTGGTTTTTTGATGAAATTTTGAATTGCTTCTTCTCAGCCATTTTTTTACCGATTTCCTTGTGACACAGCATCTGATAATTCATTGTTATTCTAACAATTTGTTCTGAAATTTTTGAAAATTGTTTTCGAAATTAAAAAAAAAATTGTAAAAAAAAAAATAATAATAATTTTAAGGATCATTTTCCCATATATCAAAACTAAGACTTTAAAACAAAAACAAATCAGAACAGATTTTTCTACGATATTTGATTTTGTGTGTCCTAAAGTTTTCGTGAAAAACGTGCAAAATAAAAACAGATGATTTTATGTCATTTTATACTAGTTTTGAGAAAAACGCTTTTTGAAGTTTTGCTAAAGTTTCTGCGCTCCAGTGAAGGTACTATACTGTCAATGCTACTCCATATAAATTTTATGGGATCAGTAACACATATCAATGCATCATAAAAGGATCTGCCCCTTTGTCCCCCTTATAAAGGTATTAATTCATCGCTAAAAGGGCGAGGGTGTCAGGGCGCGCCACGCCCCTCATTGTTGCAAGGTTCGATCAAAATTCACCAGGTGCATAGCTTTCGCTTGGAATTCCTTTGTCTGTCTTCCTCTTCTTTTTTTATTGTATTCTTCGGTGAAATTCTCCTCTTTTCTCTCTGTTCTAGTCCTTTTTGGATGTATACAAATTTTTTCCAAAAATGTTTGTGAACAGGTTGCACTTTTCATATCCAAAACTGTGTTCCAGAATTGTTACCTGGGTAACCAACTTCACCCTGAAGATTCAATTTTTTGTTTTTTTTTGTTACAATTTTTGAAAGTTTAATGCCCCTCGCTAGGGCATTTAAATTTATGTCCGGCTGAAAAAGATTTCACCATTCGAAAGCCAAAGGATAGGGTGTTGCCATCTATAATAATATAAGCGAAAGTGTGTCGTCTGTCTGTCTGTGTGTGTGTGTGTGTGGTGTGTGGTATAGGTTCCGCCCCCGTGGCGCAAACACCTCATATGGCACATTTTTTGGAATCAGGTTGACCAGGGGGAAAGGGCATAAGCCCACTTATAAGATGATCCGATGACTTTTTTTTTTTTTTTTTTTTGCAGCCTATTAGCGAGAATTGTGAAAACAAAGTGGGTTGCGAGAATTAGAGAGAACTGAAACTCGAGAAATGCCCGTGGTCGCTGGCAGTTTTAACTCAAAGGTTGGTCTACTGTGTTTTGGCTCCGCGACTAAAATTTTTCATAAATTAATTTCGAAACATTGATGCACCGCATCTGAATACCAAAAATATAGTTCTTCTGTTGTTCTACTAATTATATGGATGACATTCATTACGATGGAACTTCTATAATAGCAATTTTTAAAGCAAATTACTCGCCTCGAGTAGCAAAACTTAATATATTTTTAACATGTATATTGTGGCATGTAAAATTTGGGTGATGTTCACACTGTTTTTAAGACAGTACTGCTGCGTCTGGCAAACGCTTGTCAAAACAATAAAAATCCCTTTGGGAAAAACGAAAAAAATGCCGAAATCGGCTTGTTGCTGCACAATGTGGTTTAATTGTGGAGGCACACGCCGCGGGGGGATGGTGGGCGGGGAGTTTGGGGCGGGGAGTTGAATAAAACTTTGCCACTTCACCTCGACTCATTGCCTTCCCGGTTTTCATCTGTTTTGATACCAAATAATAACGGGAAAAATATGCTGCCTGGTATAGATAACTTTTAAACATAGGTTTTTTGGGCTATAAAAATAATAATAACATTTACCCTCCCCCTCTCAACAAAAACCTACTTGGTTATTTGGTTAATGCATGTTTTACGACTGGGGGCTTCATACAATATCTATAGAAGAAAAATCGTTCTTAAAATATAAATTTTGTGTTTTAATGCAGGGAAAAGCCCTATTTTTCTTTCAGTTTACCAAATTTTCACCAAATTGTGGTTAAAACTGCCAGCACCACGGCATTTGGGGTTTTCAGTTCTCTCTAATTTAAAAAGTCTTGATGTAGGGGGATGGGTAATGGGTGAGTGAATGGGTGGGGTGTGGGTAAAGGGTGAGTGAATGGGGGGTGATGGGGGATGGGTGAGTGAAGGGTGGGGGTGATGGGGGATGGGGGGGGAAAAGGTGGGGGGGGGGGAGGGGGAAAGGGTGAGTGAATGGGTGTGTGGGAGGGTAATAGGTGAGTGAAGGGTGGGGGGGGTGATGGGGAAAGGGTGATGAATGGGGGGGGGGGATGGGTAAAAGGGTGGGAAAGGGTGGGGGGGGGGATGGGTAAAAGGGTGAGTGATGGGTGGGGGGGAAAATATACATTTCTACATCCATGATTTCAGGAAAATTGAAGGGGCTATCTGGAGGGGCCATTTGGTGGGGCCCAAGCCCACCAAACACAGGTGGGGGGCCCAAGGCCCCCCAATAGCCCCCCCCCAGGGGCTAGCCAAAAAGTCCGCCGGAGGGCGGGTTTGGGGGCTAGTAGCCATATAAATAAAATTGTATTTAAAAAAAATTTTTTAATTTTAAAGGCGGACTCTCCCCCCCAAAAGTCTTTTTACTGTTTTTTATACAACTTAGGATTATGGTGAGATGTTTTTATACACGTGTCATTATCTAAATCAAAGTAGCACCGTGTACACATTAAATAAGGGTTTTGATTTAANTACACACTATTGTTCTGCTATGTGGTTTTTCTGCCTTCATTCTCCCTTCTGTGTCGCCGTCATCGGTCTATCAGTAATTTTTCCCATGTTCCTGTGTGTGTGTGTGTGTGTGTGTGGGTATAGAGCACGGAAATAGTACTGAATTATTGGCAGCGAGCGAAGCGAGCTGCCGCTGACCATAATTAAGACCCGTGGAACCAAGTTTCCGCCAAAAAGTGTATAACTACTCCTAAATATTGTCAGATTGAGCTGAAATTTTACATGCAAGTAGTGCTGTCAAAATCAATGGGGGTCGTCGGAAGAATTTTTTTGCGTAAAACAAGCCCTTAATGAGTAATTAGCGTAAACTACTCCTAATTATTGTTGGATTAAGCTTAAATTCGACATCGAAGTAGTGCTGTCAAAATCAATGGGGGTCTGTGAAACAAACATTTTGCGTAAAACAAGCCCTTAATGAGTAATTCACGTAATGAGTTAATTGGCTGGAACGTGGCTCGCTGCCACGTTCCAGCCGCAAGAACTGAGCCAAAAGCAAAGGGGCCAGAGGCTGGACGCCTATACTTGATACATTGTCATAGCACACATTTGACAACAAATTTCTGATACACAATGTCCTATGCGTAAAGGGGAAGAGGAATATTATATAAAGAATGGATTGATTATTACAATATTGGTCCGATGCTACTACTACTACTACTACTACTACTACTACGGTTGACAAGGGAAGGAGGAAATTATCGAGGAAATGGAGAGTGGGGAGAGTAGGAGATGGTGGTGGTGGTGGTAGCGAGGGACTGACTCGAGGGTTCACCAGACATGTAAACAAGGCGAACAACTAGACATATAATAGTCACTAACATAGATAGAGCTTGGTGGTGATAGGTAGGTAGGGTGAGGCCGTGGGGCTGACGAATGGCGATTCCCACCACATCCTCCCTCTTCGGGGACCGAGGAGTGGCGCCCACCTAGTAATCCCCCCACGGTTCTCTGGGCGAGAAGAGGACAGGGATCAAGATGCCCTGCACCTTCAGTCCCGGGGGGATTCGCCCTGACTCCGCCAAAGTTCAGGCCCTGTAGACCCGACGGGGTATAAACGGCATCGATTCACGGGTATGGAACTTTGTCGGGGACCCTCCCGTCGCACTGTGCCCTGTCATGTCATGTCATGTCATGTCATGTCATGTCATATCTTGTCATATCATGTCATGTCATATCATGTCATACCATATTGTGTTTCTGAGTGTACTGCTGTAAATTGTGTTTCTATTTCAGATGTAGTGATGGCGAAGACCGCGGTAATAAATTAATTGTCTCCCCACAGGTTCCCACGAATAATATATGTATGTGTGTGTATGTATATATGTGTGTGTATGTGTGTATATGTGTGTGTGTATATATGTATATATATATTATATATATATATATATATATATATATATATGTATATATATGTATATATATGTATATGTAGAGTTAGGCTAATTCTCCCTCCACAGGTTCCCACCACACCATGGATCACAAAGGACCGCCCCAATTTAGTATTTCCCGGCAACCGACCCACGATTGCATCACAACCTTTGAGCTTCACCGAAGCCTTTTTGGCCAACCTACTTGACGACACATCATGGGATGCGCATGTTGCTTGCGATCTCTCCTGCGCCCTAAACATACGAACCTGCACCCCTTCACACTTCCCCTGAAATGAATGGACTCTTTCATCGTTGTCCGCATTCTAAATGCTTCCCAGGTGGTGCCTCATCCACACGTCCTACACAGCCCTCATACTCTTCTAACCCTTCGCTTTAATTGCAGGCCTTGACGCAAACAGGCCCCAGCACGACCGAGGACGGCCGTCTACTTCGGATGGGGGTAATGTGAGGGCTGGAGAGTTGGGAGAATGGGGAATAGAAGGGAAGGAAGAATAAATGGGGAAAGAGAAGGAGGAAGAGAAGGGAGGAAGAGGCAGAGTACTGATGACGGGGGTAGATAGAGAGAGAGGCAATTGATGTTGTGCTTACAACAATCTTCCTTATCAGCCCTATGAAGGGGTGGCCGGCGCCCACCTGCACATTTGCTGACCACAGCTCAGGGTCCCTCCCGTCCCCCGGCGAAAGAGAAGATGAGGGGAGGAGAAGGAGAGAGAGCGAGAGAAAGTGAGAGAGAGAGTGAGAGAAGGTGAGGGAGAGTGTGAGAGAGTGAGAAGGTGAGGAGGCGAGGAGAAGGAGGAAGAGTGCTGAATCTTCATCCCTCAATTCACGCCATCACTTCACACTTATGTCAGCACTGAAATAACCTTTGACATGTACCCACCACACGCTGGGCTCTCCGCGGAACACAGAGGAGAGAAGACAGATTCTATATATCCTGCGGTGTGGCCACACGTCTTATTGCGTCGCGGTGATATCTTACGAGACTAGTGTCTTAGCGCGGTGAGCGAGTTAGGTGGTATTCCTTCCAGATACCACGCGCTCAAGTACGTGCCAACACACGCCGCGTCCTTCTTTACCAGACGCCCGACGCCCGCCACGCCGCTTGTCCCCTGGGGCAGGTGCCACTCATCTCTACGAAGTCCCGACGTCCTGCCAGGCACCTGCCCTGGTGGCTTTGCCCCTGTGTTCCTCCTGGGCTCCTGAGATGAAGGGGCCACGGCAGGGCAAATAGCGGCGCTCGGTGTTGCCCCTGTGGCTCTTCACTTTGCCCAGGGACGACGAGCTTCGACGGGACGACTAAGGAATACCCCGCATAACCCCAGGGCGGGAAGTGCAACTCTACGAGACCAAGATGTCCCTGCAACACTGCCCGCCCCGGTGATGATTCCCCTGGGGCCGCCTGGCTTCCCGGATCCGCCGTGGGGCAACCAAGGGGCGCCCTCACTTTGCCCCAGGGGGTAGGGAAGTGCTACTCTACGAGACCATGACGTCCCTCCACACTACCTACCCCTGTGGCCTCTCTTCAGGGCCCTTGGGGAGCCACTGGGCGCTGGGGGCAGGCACTAGGGGCGGGCGTGGGCTGGAGGTGAAACTCTACGCTACTACGACGCCCTACGAGATACCTCCTTCAGGAGGCTTCCCCTGGGTTCCCCCCGGAACCCCGGGGCATTACGAGGCACCTGCAACAGGATCTTAGGACCTCTTGAGCACCACATACAGGTCTTCCTGAAGGCGACGCAGCAGATGGTGATGTATCTATATGATTGACAGTGCATGACAGGGGCGGGCGATAATGGATTGACCCCGGGGCAACTATGCAAGCTAGGGGCCTGGGGGGGGAACAGGGAGGGTCGCCCCCCGGGTAAAGCCCGGGGCGTTATAAGCCTGGGGAGGTAAGCTCCCCGTATCTCCGAAGCTACGGGCACTGCCCCGTTGTACCTTCCGGTACAAGGAGATAAAGCCCAACCCAGCACCTTCAGGTAGAGGTGCCGGGGTTATTTGTCATGCCACGACCAGCGACCGATTGGATAGAACCATAGCGGGTTGGGGGGACGCTACAACAGGAGCTACGTATATCAACACCCCCCGTTGAGCCTCTGCGCACGCAATTTCCTTCCTTTCCCCCTTCGGGAGTAGCGGAGCGGTGGCGTCCGCGGAGCTTAACAAGCAGTAATGTATTAAGTGTAGGAATATGATTGGAATAGAGATTATGTTCTCGATGCCCAGGTGGTGATGATTGCGCAGTGTATACCAAGGTTACAGCGCAGTGTTTGTGCGTGCGGGGAATACATGATAGAGTGGGTGGCAACTGCATCCCGTGAGTGGTGACTGAATGCATAATACAAGCCAAGGTGTGCCGGGAAACCCTAAATGGACCCATTTACTCTACTTGAGGTAACGATAGATTGGAAATCTTCAAGACTCAAATAGTAGGGCAGTGATGCTGAATTTTCGATGTGAACAGTAGTTTTGATGATGCAGCCATTTTAAGTGGAGGAAAATTTGTGCGCCCTAAAACGACCGGCGCCATGCTGTGACGTCAACAACATAGGGTTGTCAAGCGGCCGCAGCGGGCCGCTCCACAGTAACATTAACTTGCATTACCCCTACTACCGCAAGATGGCCAATAATCCTCCTTCAAGTTTTGTGGTAGGTTTCACTGTTTGTGAATATATAAGTTGTAGTTTATAAGGAAGAAGTGATTAGACAGGGACAAGTGACCCATGACAACAGGCAAGTGATGATTTTAGGCATCGCAACTCCTTACAAAGAGCTCAAATGAACCTACAAGGTCACATGCCATCATTGTACGTGGTCATTGTTCACTTTTTGTCTTGTCCTAATTAAATCAATAGGTCATGCCAGTTGTTGTGATTGCAATAGGAGTAGCTACTGTATGATTGCTCTAGTACTTTCCATGGCAGCTACAAGATCAAGTGAATAATTTTGACTGAGTAGAAATGGAACAAAATCATAGCAATTACCACGAGCAATCATGGTATGTGACTACGAATACGAGCAAATGACCGACCTTGGGAGATCAGATACCACGTTCTGAAGATCATTGTCATTATCATCTTTCTTTTTTGTATGTCTGGTGATACTATATGACCGCCGTAAAAACACAGAGGTTTAATCTCCGTCTGCTTATTCTAAAAATAGAGGTTTAGATTTGTATGTGCACGCACGGAACACACACACACACACACACACTCTTTGGGGTAGGCTACGCCGTAGTGAAATCTCCTATCGTCTCCTTATCTCTACCGGTATCGTCTCCTTAATTAATAACCGAGCCCCTGTCCACCCAGCAGTTAATGGGTTCCGGGTATTATATAGCCGGGGTTTTGTGACCCGCCTCCCGGGGTGATGGTTTCGGCCAACACTAAGCACTAAGGAAGCAAATTAATAATGTAGCTATATATGGAAACGGGGCCATATGAGTGTAGCACAGGCCCTGTAAAAATACAACTAAATGGCTACAACTAGACACCTATAGATGAATACACACACACACACACACACACACACACACACACACACACACACACACACACACACACATACACACACACACACACACACACACACACACACACCTTAATAGATGTTTCATTGCATTTCCAAACCCAACACCCAAAGTAGTACCTGCCACATTATCATAATCACAACAAAGCAACAAACTATAAATAGGTTTCGCCTTTAATCCTACGCCTTACATTCTCAATGCGGAAATATGCGAGCATTCCCAAAGCCGTCTGTATGTAAGAGACGATTACATAGAGACGGCTTTGGCATTCCTCTCTCTTTCCCCCACCTTTTTTTCAACTTTATTTTTAACCTGGCATAGCTCCATCGCTGTTAGAATGTAAACAAACTAAGGCGCAACGACCGTCAGGCAAGGGCAAGGCCTTGTGACGGAGAAGCCATGCGCGGCGCGAGATAAGATAAGGTACTTTGATCCTATCTAGAAACTTTGCAAGTTTTTTTTTTTTTTTTTTTTTTTTTTTACACATTTGTGCCTATAGCGCCTGTAGGCAGTGGTGACCCAGTTCTCGGATGGTAGGCTCTGGAGGTTCACTTGAGGGCTCTGATGGTTGGTTCTCGCCCGTGATGGCGCAGGCAGGATTGTTATAGTGACGCCTGTGATTAGAGGCTCATGCCGCCCCTCTGTGTCCTCCGATGCACTCGCAATCGAAGTAAAGGTAGAGTTTATGGACATGGCATGTGGGTGTTCTTAGGCCACTCGACGGTGCAGAAAGGTTTTTGGTTTTCTTCGGGGATCGAACTCGGGTCACCGAGAACGCCAGTCGGAGACGCTAACCACTCCGCTACCGCCTCCCCCAAACTACAAGGTTATTGACTATACAAAGCGCCACCACGCCAGGACGAACCTGGTGGACTCGAACCGCTGACCGAATGCAGGGACGCTGCACGCGAGCTCACAGCTCTACCAACCATGCCACCCTGACGGATGCGCAGCGCGGAAGAAGTTAGTTACATCATAAGGTAAACTACCCCGGTAACAGTGCCGACGACTTGAATATTCTAGTAAAATGATACTTTTAAGAGGTTTTCGACGTTCAGGTAGTGTGCACGTCATGATCTTTAGTGTATTGTGATTCTTTGTACAAGGACGTCTGCAGGGAGGGAGGAACCAGTTCTTATGATTGTGTTGATTAAGATGGTTTATTGTTACGTCACGAGAAAGGGGAGTACTGTACGTGGTGATAGGGTGTGAAAATAGACTAACTTTATCATCGTTTTTTATGAACATTGTTTTTCCTCTCTTCCTTTCCCTTCCTTGGTTTCCATTCTTCATCTTTCGTTCTCTCTTTTTCAATATTGTCTGTTTGTTTCCTGTTTTCCTTTCGTGTAATAGTAGTAAGGTGGTAGTAACAATGTAGTAGGTATCAGTGGTAATGGTACGAATAGTAGTAGCAATAGGGGTGACCGTAGTAAGTAAAGAGTGAAGAGTAGTATAAATAGTAGTAGTAGTAATATATCGATCAGTACAGTAATAAAAACATGTCCTTTTTTTCGTTGCGGTGTACTACAAAACTACAATGAAAATTCTGTCATACAAGCAGACTGCCATGCATTGTAGGATGTACATTTTCCCGTTACCGTGTACAATCAAGAGGGAAATCAATACGAAAATACCGAGCCGCGATTGGACAAGCCATGACCAGGAGGGTGTTGGAGCTCGCTGAATGGCTGTCGCTGATTTATTTATTTGAGTACCACAGATCGATACTACTTTTGAATTCTATCCATGTGTCATATCCCAACTACCGTAGATAACAGTAAAGTCGCCAGGACAACTTTTTTTTCTGTTTACAGACGTGTGGTGGCGTTAATACTTATATTTCTACATCCATGATTTCAGGAAAGTTAGAAGGGGCTATCTGGAGAGTCTGTGTCATTTTGTGTCTTCATCTGTGTCATAGTATGGCTATAAATGAACAAATGACAAAAATATCTACAAAGTGGCTACCAACAGTAGAGTCGCCATCTAGTGTTTATTTACTGAGTGTCGTAGCTACCGATGTCGTCGTCGCCCGAAAAAAAAACCGCGTAGTGAAATTTGAAAACCGTCTATACTTGCAACTACAAAGCATAAAACAACGCTGAAACAGAGTAGATTATACAGTCATGATATAAACTACTGTGTATTATCTTCAGTGGCACGTAAAAATCAGTAGTAATGCTATAATTCGTAATATATGGCGCCTGGCGACATCACTGCAGGTGGCGACTTCACTGTTATTTACGGTAACACACTTACGTATTTTCTACGTAGTATAAAGGTAGCGGTTTTGTAACTTTTACGTAGCAAAAATACGTAACTAGTACGTATTTGTGTGGACTCCCAGGTGCGTCCTAACTACATATTTCACTACGTAACTGACAACCTTTCTATAACATTTTGGGAACCATTTGCACGTTACAACAACGTGTGTACTACCTTTTTAACACGTTCCATCACCTTTTCACAAACTATTTGGTATTTGCTACATCCCACTACGTTTTTACTACGTTACTACTACCTTCAGCGAGCACATTGCCACAACCTTCCTGGTACGTACCATTAGCCTACCTTTCTGCAACAGTTCTTGCTATAGCCTACAACTCCTTTCAGCTGGGAGAGGTGTATAGCTGTGTACAAATACAGTGAGCATTATGTGCGTAGCGTGCACCAGCCCACCAGTAAAGACTCCTCACCCTCACTGGACCTCACTGGTGCCCTCACTGTGCCTTATTGGATCACAGTCTGATGTAAACATATTGCAGGGAGACTTAGATAAACTTAACGAGTGGGCAGTCAGATAGCAGATGGAATTTAATATTGATAAATGCAGCGTTATGAATGTTGGTAGAAAAAACCCTGGTAATAGATACACCATAAGCAATGTATCGCTGAAAAGATCAGAAGGTGAAAAAGATCTTGGAGTGAGGGTGAGCCCAGACCTCCGACCTAGGAAACAATGTATTGAGGCCAGAAATAGAGCTAATAGAGTATTAGGATTCATTACCAGAAGTGTTAAAAGTAGAAGTGCGGAAGTTATTCTAAAACTTTATCTGGCTCTAGACAGGCCTCACCTAGACTATGCGGTTCAGTTTTGGTCTCCATATTACAGGATGGATATAGCCTTGTTAGAAACAGTGCAGAGAAGGATGACCAAAATGATACAAGGGATGCGTAACTTTAGTTATGAGAGGAGATTGAAGTTATTAAAATTACACTCACTCGAGAGACGCAGAGTAAGGATAGAAGATACTGATAGAAGTTTTTAAGTGGATAAAGGGATTTAATAAAGGAGAGGTAGGAAAAGTTCTTACGGCTTTTAACCAGGGTAGAACAAGAAGTAACGGATTCAAGCTGGAAAAGCGTAGATTTAGAAAGGAAATAGGGAAAAACTGGCTCACAAATAGGGTGGTGAACGAATGGAATGGTCTCAGTAGACAGGTAGTTAGTGCGGAGTCATTAGGGAGCTTTAAAGAGGAGCTGGATAGGTTCATGGATGGGGATGAAAGGTAGATGTAGGTAGTGTTAGGTGACAAGAACTACCACGTGTAGGCCTCGCGGCCTCTTGTAGCTTCCTTATTTTCTTATGTTCTTATGTTCTTATGTTATCACCCCCAACCCATTCACTCACCCATTACCCATCACCCCCCATCCATTCACTCACCCATTACCCATCACCCCCACCCATTCACTCACCCATTACCCATCACCACACACCCATTCACTCACCCATAACCCATCACCCCCCACCTATTCCCTCACCCATCACCCATCACACCCCCACACCATTCACTCACCCATCACCCCACACCCATTACCCATCACCCCACCCATTCACTAACCCATTACCCATCACCCTACATCAAGGTTGCCTCAATTCTCGCAACCCACTTTTTTTTCACAATTCTTGCTAATAGGCTACTAAAAAATAAATAAATAAAAGTGATCGGATCATACTATAAGTGGGCTTAAAACCTTCCCCTGGTCGACCTGGTTCCAAAACTGTGCCATATGATGGGATTCCGCCACGGGGGGCGAAACCTGTAGAGCGGACACACAGACACACACATACACACTTTCGCTTATATTATTATAGAAGAGGCCTTCAATTTCGTACAGAAATGTCTTAACCACCCGTATATACTGTATATACCCACATCTCCTGCTCAGAGGACATTTCTGTACGAAATTGAATGCCTCTTATATCATATATGCTCAAAAACCATACCTATAACTGTCGCCGATAGGAATTCTCGCTGACGTCGGCGAGTGTTCCACTTCGTGCCCCCCCCCCCCTTAATGATAAATAAAGATGTGTTTGTTGTCGTAGTAAGCCTGGACATGCCTTTGTTGATCAAGTCAATATTAGTAATTATTCCCCTCAACGCCCGTTTTCCTTGCCTTTGTTAGTAAACAGGCATTCCCTCATAAACAGACACTTGCCCACACGACACCGGTACTGGTGGCAAAAGAACGAACATGCGCGACTCCGCGTTTGCTACCAAAAGATGCCGGAAAAAGTGTCCGTGTGACATGGCCGGCATAACAAGCCTGTGTTCCTTTGTTATGCCTTTCATAAGGCATAACAAAGCCTGTTGTCATACTTGTAAGTTCATTAACCCCACTAGAAAGTAACAAAGATAACGATGGATTATATAGCAGACCAAGGCCAAGAATAAGTTGCCGGCGCGTCGTGTCACGGTTACAGGTGTGTGAACTGTACAACTATAACAACTTATCGGGTATTCGAGGGCCAGGATAGAGGACAGAGGGGGGGGGGGTGCGGGACGAGAGGAGGGGTGAGACCAGAGAGGGGAGGGACATCGCTGCGGAGAAACATCCTCAAGAGAGAGAGAGAGAGAGTGTGCGTGTTCATACTACCCAGTTATTAACAAATATATGAAGCGACATAGAAAAACAAAGTCATAGATGGGAGAAGACAAAATTGAATTTATACTGTAAACATGCAAACCGGTAAGTACACACACACACACACACACACACACACACACACACACACATACACACACAATTACGATAATTATGTATAATATATCTACACGGTTTTCACTCACCGAAGAAACGAGTCTTGATCTTATTTTTTTTCAATTATTTGTTAACTTTATCTATCTATATACCTTTTATCGATCTATCTATCTATCTGTATCTATCTATCTATCTATTTAGATGTATTTATCCATTATGTATATGTAAAGTTACAGTATCATCGAATCAGTATCGCACCAAATAGTTTTCATCTAACTATTTATCCATCTTTCAATCTATATCTATCTATCTATCTATCTGTCTATCTATCTATCTATCAATCAATCCAACTATCTATCCATTCAGTGTGTAGGCATATCACCCAATCTACATCACACCAAAGAATAAATGAGTTTTTTTTTACATCACAAAGGACTGGTCAAGGACATAAAAAAAGAAAAGAAAAAAAAGCCCGTTAGCTGCCATCCCCCATAAAGCAGACCGTGCTAAGAGGTTTCTAAGAGAGGGTGGGCCAATTATTTTCGAGAAGTGTCTTGATACTTCTCTTTTGAAGTAATTTAAGTCGTATAGGATGGTGGAAAAATAGAAATAGGAATAGAGTTCCAGAGTTTACAAGTAAAAGGGATGAACGAGTGAAGATATACTGGTTAACTCTTGCATTAGGAAGATGGACAGAATAGGGATGAGAGTAAATCGAAAGTCTTGTGGAGTGGAAGGTGGGGAGGCATGCAGTTAGCAAGTTCAGAAGAACAGTGAGCATGAAAATGGCGGTAGAAGATAACGAGAGAGGCAATATTAAGGCGGTGATTTAAAGATTGAAGACAGTCAGTCAGAGGAGGGGAGTTGATGAGACGAAAAGCTTTTGACTCCACCCTGTTTAGGAGAGCTGTATGAGTGGATATCGTCCAAAGATATGAGACATACTCCATACATGGGCAGATAATGCCCCTGTACAGAGCAAAAATCTGGGAGGGAGAAAAAAAATGGGCGCAGACGCCACAATACACTTAACTTTTAAGAAGCTGTTTTAGCAAGAGATGAGATGTAATTTTCGTAATTGAGATTATAGTAAAGGATATCCCAAGAATGTCCAAATCATATGTGATTGAAGAAGAGAGGATAGTTGTGTGGAAGGTTTACTATATATACAGACCTCCTCTGTCCCCGGCTATCATGAACACCCATCGCATTACATCACCACCACAACACGTAACGCACAATTATGCACCATCACAAGCACCATACATGAAAACTTGCACACATACATGGGAGCTTGGCATTGCCCTCGGCATGACGAGGCATTAATACAATGGAATACAAAGCTAGGGAATCACAAACAGCAACAGTCCCACCGATTATTCCTATATAGACAGTTTAAATGTAAGAGATTGAGGGATATGGATAGTAAACAAGAAGGCTTCTCCCCACCCACCACTCCCTCCAAGCCAAACTTATATAAGCCTGGCAACTATTTGGTATGCCAAACACGTCTAGTTTACTACTGATAGACAAGTGCTTGTGGGCCCTTCAGACCCATGTATTGATGTGTGTAGTAGTATAGGCTACGTATATTAGACAACATGTGATTGCAAACTCCAATCGTGTTGTTGCTGTCGTTGGTCACTGGTCAAGGTGTCTCGGTGTAGACCACGTTCCGTGTGATTCCAACCCTTTGTGTTCCGTGTGATTCCAACCCTTTGTGTTCCGTGTGATCCCAAACCTTTGTGTTCCGTGTGATTCCAACCCTTTGTGTTCCGTGTGATTCCAAACCTTTGTGTTCCGTGTGATTCCAACCCTTTGTGTTCCGTGTGATCCCAAACCTTTGTGTTCCGTGTGATTCCAACCCTTTGTGTTCCGTGTGATTCCAACCCTTTGTGTTCCGTGTAATTCCAACCCTTTGTGTTCCGTGTGATTCCAACCCTTTGTGTTCCGTGTGATTCCAACCCTTTGTGTTCCGTGTGATTCCAACCCTTTGTGTTCCGTGTGATTCCAACCCTTTGTGTTCCGTGTGATTCCAACCCTTTGTGTTCCGTGTGATTCCAACCCTTTGTGTTCCGTGTGATTCCAACACACACAATCACACACACACACAAACGTAAGTCCATAAGTCTACTAAGTTTGTGGAATGCGGCAAGACGTTACCGCAGAGTTTTTCCTGTAATCTAATACTCCTAAAAGTGTTTTTAGTCCAAAAACCCCATTCAAAATGATTCAATCGACATGGGACCAAGCCGCTTACCACCTACGATCTATTTGCGATTTTTTGAGCCTACTCTCATCAAAATTGAATTTACAGTTTCGGCTACCCAAAACAGACAGACACACACACACACACACACACACACGCCCTTGGCCAGTTCCTTGTGATGTATATAAAAAAAAAAAAAAAAAAAAAAAAAACCAGACACACGGCTACTCCTATAGTATATTAGATATTAACAATAATAAGAGGTTGGATAACTGGGTGTTATCATGATTGGAGGGACTGGTTTGCAGGTCTTATGAGTCACTCGCGCCACACTTGTGCAGATAGGATACGTAGATAGACAGAGACAGACATCATGAGGTAATCTTTTTGATTTTCCCTTTTTACTGTTTTTTTTCCCTTTTTTTATTATATTGTTTTTCTTTTCTTTCCCTGTATACCTTCGGGTGAAAATTAATCATTATTATTATTATTGTTATTATTATATTTCATCATACACGTCATATTTTGAAGCAAGGAGGAAAGAGTAAAATTGTGTAATGATGCGATGATAAAGAGGCAGAAAGTGATAAGAGTACTCGTTTACTTGTACTAGGGAGTGTTCAGGTGATGGTCGTACTACATATTTTGTTGATAAGGTGAAGGAGGAAGGGTAGGGAAGCAGAGGGAAGGGAGGGAGGGACGTGGGAGGGGAGAGAGGGAAGGGTAGGACTAGGGAGGAAGGAAGGGAGGGAGAGCTAGGGGGGAAAAAGGGAGGGAGGGAGAGAGGGAAGGGAGGAGAGGGGGGAAGGGAGAGAGGGAAGGGAGGGAGAGAGGGAAGGGAGGGAGAGAGGGAAGGGAAGGAGGGACGTGGGAAGGAAGAGAGGGAAGGAGGAGAATACAAAGGAATAAAAAGGAAACACAAACCAACAGACCGATAGATCCTTACAAGGCTGTTTGCTTTAGCTACACTACACTAACTAGATAATAAGAGAGAAAGGATAGGAAGTAGGTAGGGAAGAGAGGGAAGGGGAGGGAGGGACGGTGGGAAGCAGAAGGGAGAGAGAGGGGGAAAGGGAAGAGAGGAAGGGAGGGAGAGAGGGAAGGGAGGGAGAGGGGGAAGAGAGGGAGGAGGGAAGAGAGGGAGGGACGGTGGAAGGAAGAGAGGGAAGGGGGAGAGAGGAAAGGAAGAGAGGGAAGGGAGGAGAGAGGGAAGGGAGGGAGAGAGGGAAGGGAGGGAGAGAGGGAAGAGAGGGAGGACGGGGGGAAAGGGAAGAGAGGGAAGGAGATAGTCCTTGAGCCAACCGGCCATATTTTGAAGTGAATGCCCCGGGCGGGGGGAGTAATTCTCATTATGATTTTCCATTAGGGCAATATCTCAGGTATCAGAAAATGCATGATGGACATCTGAGAACGGTAGCTTAGTGCCCGGATGGACGCCATCTTTGAAACCACCCAGCGCGAAAATGCCCATTTGGTGGGGACATTGTTGCACGTGTATCTGGACTTCTATACTAGCTATGGGATGTGCGGTTGACGACTAAATATACGTCCAATGTGTACCGTCTAAATAAAAAATAATATGAAGCATTTTGTTATAGATTAATTATTATAAAAATCAATTATCGAAAAAAATCATATATTTTTCAATATTTTATTATTAGACTTGTACTTTTTTTAGTGAAACAACACTGGTATAAATTTTCCAAATTATGCATTTTGCTAAAACCGTTTATCTGTCTATAAAAATAACTAAACAAGTACAACTATCATCCACCACGATTTTACAACAAATATATGTAAAGAGGCAAAAAATGACTTAGGCCGCCGCTGGCATTATCTATTCTGACGATAACGCAAGTTGGGAAATGTCTTTACGGAGAGGATTTTAACACCATACGATATCTAAAAAGGGCAGGCGGAAATTGTTACATAGGAAATCTGCACTTTGGTGCCATCTTGGATTCAAAATGGCCGCCAATTATATTAATTATTCATTACTAGATTTTTGGAAAGACGTATGGAGCTGATTTTAAACACCAAATACGATGTATATTCCTATAAGCAAGCGGAGGTATCATTGAACATGACTTTTTGTCATGTTTTAGTCAAATAACACCGGTATGATCTTCCAAATTATACATTTTGCTAAACCGTTTATCTGTCTATAAAGATTTTCAGGCAATTTGGCCTGCATTATAATAGAAACAACCATATGCTATACAATATCAGTGCACACAAAGTTAATCATCAGAGTCGCCATCAGAGTCATTGGCATCCTGAGCCACGATAGCATCATCCTGCACCATGTTGGGGGCATCCCTGCAGCTTACACACAACAGTGCACTTCAACCCTTCAGTATGCGGAGCAATCTGACGGTCGACACGTCCTTTTGCATGTGCATGAGATGAGATTCAAGAAAGACATCTGGAGCTGGTAGACCCGGCATCCATCGGATTTTTGAGCGAACCGCCACATCGAGTTCCCAGCCATGTCCTGCTGATGGTGCTGGGACGTCTGGCAGGTTTTCAAAAGGGGGGCGTCGCCAGATAGCCGCCTGATAGTTGGCCCTAAGCGTATGCTGCATCAAGGGGTCTTCACAAGGCGGCAATTGTCCAGATCGATCTGGCCCCCTTTTTTGCACAGAACATGTGATAACGGAGTGAATTAGCACCGACGATCTTCGTGTTTCCTGGTGTACAGCTTGACACGTGAAGGCCTGAATGCTATTGAAGACGTCTGTTGGTACATTCCACGAAGATCCCAGATCTGTGAATGCTTGAAGATACAGATCATTTGCTTGCACAAGCTTCAAAGCCTTTATCTTTCCTTGGCTTAGCCAGAGCACTACAGTGTCACACCCGCTCCATGCATGAAGCCGGCAATGCACTGCAAACTCCAGACCCCAATACCGCAGCCAACTTTGTTCAACTCAGCAGAACCATCGATAGTCCCGCTCTTCATCAGACGAGGAACAAAGGGTTTGAGTCAGAATATTGACGTTGGAAAGTTGGCTGGGGGGTATTGGGGGGCCCGGAGTTTTTTCATGGGATCCAGGGCTTCATGCATGGAGCGGTGTGACCTGTTAGTGCTCTGGCTAGCCAAGGAAAGATAAAGGCTTTGAAGCTTGTGCAAGCGAATGATCTGTATCTTCAAGCATTCACAGATCTGGATCTTCGTGAATGTACCAACAGACGTCTTCAATAGCAAATTTAGGCCTTTACGTGTCAGTCTGTACGCCAGGAACACGAAGATCGTCGGTGCTAATTCACTCCGTTATCACATGTTCGTGCCAAAGAAGGGCCAGATCGAATCTGGACAATTGCCGCCTTGTGAAGACTCCTTGATGCAGCATACGCTTAGGGCCAACTATCAGGCGGCTATCTGGCGACGCAGCCTTGAAAACCTGCAGACGTCCCAGCACCATCAGCAGGACATGGCTGGGAACTCGATGATGGCGGTTTTGCTCAAAATCCGATGGATGGCGGGTCTACCAGCTCCAGATGTCGTCTTGAATCTCATCTCATGCACATGCAGAAGGACGTGTTCCGACCGTCAGATTGCTCCTGCATACTGAATGGGTTGAAGTGCACTGTTGTGTGTAAGCTGCGGATGCTTTCCAACATGGTGCAGGATGATGCTATCGTGGGCTCAGGAATTTCCAATGACTCGGGTGGCGAAATCTGATGATTAACTTTGTGTGCACTGTATATTGTATAGCATATGTTGTTCTCTATTATAATGGGAGGCCAAATTGCCTGAAAATCTTTATAGACAGATAACGGTTTTAGCAAAATGTATAATTTGGGGAAAATCAAAACCGTGTTATTTGACTAAACATGACAAAAAGTCATGTTCAAAGATAACTCCGCTTGCTTATTAGGAATATACATCGTATTTGGGGTTAAAATCAGCTCCATACGTCCCTTTTCCAAACTCTAGTAATGAATAATTAATATAATTGGCGGCCATTTTGAAATCCAGATGGCCACCAAAGTGCAGATTTCCTATGTAACAATTTCCGCCTGCTTATTAGATATCGTATGGTGTTTTAAAAACCTCTCCGTACGACATTCCTAACTTGCGTTATCGTCAGAATAGATAATGCCAGCGGGCGGCCTAAGTCATTTTATGCCTCTTTACATATATTTTTTGTAAACTCGTGGTGGATGATATGTTGTACTTGTTGAGTTATTTTTATAGACAGATAAACGGTTTTAGCAAAATGCATAATTTGGGAAAAACATACCAGTGGGTTTTCACTAAAAAAAGTACAAGTCTAATAATAAAATATTGAAAAATATATGATTTTTTTTCGATAATTGATTTTTATAATAATTAATCTATAACAAAATGCTTCATATTATTTTTTATTTAGACGGTACACATTGGGTTATATTTAGTCGTCACCGCACATCGATAGCTAGTATAGAAGTCCAGATACACGTTTTAACAATGTACCCCATGCACCAAATGGGCATTTTCGCGCTGGGTGGTTTCAAAAGATGGCGTCCATCCGGGCCTAAGCTACCGTTTCTCAGATGTCCATCACACCTTTTCTGACACTTGAGACATTGGTCTAATGGAAAATCATAATGAGAATTACTCCCCCCGGAGCAAATTTCTTTTGGTCTGGCTCAAGACTAAGAGAGAGAGGAAAGGGAAAAGAGGAAGGAGGGAGAGGGAAGGGAGGGAGAGAGGGAAGGAGGGAGAGAGGGAAGGAGGGAGAGAGGAAGAGAGGGAGGGACGGGGGAAGGAAGAGAGGGAAGGGAGGAGAGAGGTTAAGAAAGAGGGGAAGGGAGGGAGAGAGGGGGAAAGGGGGGGGAGGGACGTGACTACCCTTAGCATTTATTACGTGTCTTCATGAGGTGATAAAAAATAAAATGGTTTCTCTTTTGAGTGGGAGTACTCTTGCTTATTTGCTCCTTATAACTGTTACTGATTATATCCTTTCTCTTGTAACTGTTACTCCTGACTTTCTAATNTCTCATTTATCACGGAGTGATCTTATCTTTTCCACTTGCAAAAATGTATGATAAACTTCTCATGCCTCTGATCTAGAAAATATATAATGATATGTTATTACAAATTACTGTATGCTGATAACTTAATTGCCTATTATTGAGCAATGGGATCCCGGAACTCTCATTCGCAGGAAATGAGGCATTAACTCGACCTCCTTTTCATAAAACAACGCATCACTTTGCTGGTCTGCATGTTGCGCCTTCACCTATACCGGAGGTGGTGGGAGCAGGAGAGGAGGACGTCTATCAGGTAAGGTGTCACATTGCTGTGTTACAAAAAAAATTTGAATACTCTCTAATTCATAAGTGTTGGTAAAGTAAATGCCACTGGTCGTCACAGGAAGGCGAGATGGACTGGAGCGAGACGGTGCAGAGATTCGTGTTGGGTAGCTTCTACTACGGGTACGCCACATCGCAGGTACTGTCACCACTATTTAAACTAATTTTAACCAATACACATATATATATATATATATATATATATATATATATATATATATATATATATATATATATATATATATATATATATATACAACCCTCGTTTTCCCGGACTAATAGTGGGGAGCAATGGTCCGGGAACCGCAAAGGTCCGGGAATCGTAACAGTCCGAGGCTATTACCCACCCCCGGACGTTTATCCTACTCTAGTATTTACTGTCCGGCAACCGCAAATGTCAACTATCCCGCCGCGGAGTTTTACATCACTTTGTTGTTGTTTTTAGGTCTGCGAGGATCCCTTGGGGAACACTATGAACCCTGGTGATGTCCTATGATGCTATCACAGGCGCTGTAGTTGACCTACTTCCTCGGGAAGGCACAGGTGAGGCGGATGACAGTGTGTTGCCGGGAGGGGTGGACGCCAGCCGCCGCCAGCAGGGTGGGCAGGTCAAAGGTGGCGACGTTCAGGGTGAGGAGTTGAGAGCATAGCACTACACGGTGGGAATGGAAGCGCGGACATTGCAACAGAAAGTGTTCAATAGTCTCAGAGACGTTCCTGCACCAGGGGCAGTGGGGGTCAGGGGACTGACGGAGGCGGTGCAGGTGAACCGTGAGTGTCACGTGCCCAAATGTAAACAATACGACTGCTGAGCATGCTGCCACCTGGCGGGAGGCGCGGACACTGACCAAGGGTGACAGGAGACGCTCGGACCGCCGGACAACTTTGTCGATTTACGGACTGGACTAGGCATTTGTCCGGGACTCTGACATATCCCCGGACCTCAGATTTTGACCTGCAAATCCGACATCCGGGAAATGGAGGTTCGGGAAAACGTGGGTTGTGTGTATATATATAATATATATATATATATATATATATATATATATATATATATATATATATATATATATATATATATATATATATATATATACAGGAGAACCTCGTTTAACCGGCATTTAAAACAACGGCAGCCTCAAAACAACGGCACTAATCGACCCAGGTTTTTTTTTTTTTTTTTTTTTTTTTTTTTTTCCCACTGATAAACTCTGGAACTCTCTTCCTGTTTCTGTTGTTTTTCCACTTTCCTATGACTTACATCTTTTCAAAAGAAGAGTAACAAGACACCTCCCGAACTAAATTGGCTCACCCCACTTTTTTTATTTTATTCTCTGACTGCCTTCTTTATAGGGACTGGCAACTAAGCGGTTTTGTGTTACCCATTTTTGTTGTGCCCTTGGCCAGTTCCTTGTGATGGGAAAAAAAAAAAGAAAAAAAAAAAGAAGAAAAAAAAAGATTTTGGGGGATTCCATAAGAGTAACTCTCAAAACAACGGCAAAATGAGTTATCCGGCATGCGGTCCCCCCCGAAGGTGCCGGATAAACGAGGTTCTCCTGTATATATATATATATATATATATATATATATATATATATATATATATATATATATATATATATATATATATATATATATATATATATATATATATACCGTATTTGCCGGCGCATAAGACGCACCTCCGCATAAGATGCACCCATATTTTACATAAATATTTAGAGAAAAAAAGTTATTAGTGTTTTAGAACATATTTATTTTTCGTAAATTTATTAAGTTATTAAAATAAAAAGGTTTTGTAAGGGCAAACAAATTATTTTGAGCATGTGCCCAAATACAATATTCACAGTGCAGTGAATGTGAATGAAAAATTATACTAGTTAAAATGTAAAGAGAATGTGTAGGGTAACCAAAATCGGTCATCATTTATTGCAGGATGCTCCACGAATTGATATTCTAATATTTTCTACCTATGACATTTAGCAGATTTAATGTTGTAAGTAGTATGTCGTTGTTACTTTTCTGCTTATGTGTTTAGACTTTGTGGAAAATTTGCAGTAAAGATAATGGTATTATTTTGGTAGTGGGCTTTCAAAAGTCCTAGGATTCTTACCTACATCATCGTGTAGCTTTCTTCATTCTGTGTATTTTGAGCCCCATTTCCCATGACGCAATTGAACATTAATGACATTACACGTAACGAAAATCTACCATTATTTCAGCCAGAAAGTTAAGTTAGGTTAAATCAGATTAGGTTAGGTTAGAGGTAGGGTTTGGTTTAGTAACAAATGATTTGGAGATAAAACGAAAATTATCAATACTATAGCAGTGTGAAGCTTAGCAATGTTTGCGGGGCGGGCCTGGAGAGGCAGGGCGGGCTACCCCCCCCCCCCCCACATATGTAAACAAACATTGATTTCCGACAAAAACGAGAGGCAGATTAATTTAACACACCAAAACTATTCAGGAAAACTATAAGTTTCTGCCTCGAAATCGGTGGTTGCCGAATAGCAAAAACTTACCAAGATATTATTGTAACACTTGTAAGGTAACCATCTCAACCTTGTTGTTATTGTTGAACGGCACCGATGTCGGGATCGAGGATATTCGCCATGGTTTACACCTGTGAATCTATCACAGTCGCGAGGGTTGATTAGTCTTTCACAGAAAGGTACAGGTGAAGGCATGATGGTATGGTGTGATTCGGCCTTGAGGGCGGATGAAGTTGTGGTTGTGGAAGATGGGTCTTGGTCTTGGTGTGATGTGTGGAAGGCTTCTGTCCCGTCTACAGGTACCGTTGCAACCTTTTTACTAGCACTCTTTCCAGTTACAGTTTACAATTTCCCTATCCATAGACATACAGGGGTGAGGATTGAGGGGTCGAGGTGGTATAACGGCCCACCCTATCTCTCATCCATTTACAGTGGAGAGCGGCAGCAGGACTGCGGGAGGGGAGTGATGTTTACATCTGACGGCCATCTTGGCAGATGAAACCGCCACCTTGTTGCCCCACCTTTTGTTTTCTCTTAAACTCCAACATTTTCTTGGTATTATGCATTACTGGTTATTATTAGTAACACAATTACAAATTTGTGTTCAGTGGTCTGCTACTCAACACAGATCACTTGAGACCCCCTTAGTAATACACAACCGGCCATTCTGCATTCTCTGCCCGACCTCTCATTAGTAATATGGCCGCATTAGATGCAGGGTGAATTTTACATTCCCTTTCTTGGGAAAAAGCTGCGTCTTATGCGCCGGCAAGTACGGTATATATATATATATATATATATATATATATATATATATATATATATATATATCTGCAACATATTTGCTCCATGAAATACAGTATATATATATATATATACAGTATATATATATATATATATATATATATATATATATATATATATATATATATATATATATATATATATATAATATATATATATATATATATATATATATATCATGGAGCAAATATGTTGCAGATTATTGGAGGCCGGAGTGCTGAGCTTTACGGGACGCGGTGGTTGTTTGGGGCCTGCATCCTGGCGGGAGGCGTGGCATCTATCCTCACGCCTGTTGCATCCAGGATCCACTACGGTCTTCTCATCACTGTTAGGCTCCTACAGGGCATATGTCAAGTAAGGCGTAGCTTAATGACTTGGGCAAACAACATGGTTTACTTGGGCCGGGTAGTGGTGTGGTAGAATGTATTAATGTCTAAAAATGGTTAAAATGCAGATGTGTGGACGCGGGTACAAACTTTTTTAAATCACAGATGCGGATACGGATATTCAATTTTTTTTTTGCGGATGCAGATGCAGGATCCTTGCATATTATCGTGGATGCGGATTATTTTTACGCAGAAATTTGGAGTATGTGAGACCCCGCATTCACCTTCTATTAACCACCCAACCAAACCATCCTTGTTGGCTGTACAAATAAGTGTACATACCTATACATTCTTTTTCATTTGCAACGAAAATGTTACAAAGAAAAATTGTTTGTAAGATGAGAACTGCAAAAAACTGCATGGAAAAACAATTAAGAATTAAATTAAACTGTAAATATTGTCCAAGCAAAGTTGCTAATTTTCTTTTGCACTTAAAGCAAAAGAACATTGTGACTGTATATGTGTGTACAGTATGCAGTTGGCTACAAAGTCACCATCTAAAATTCTGTCCCTCCTCCTGCCCATCCGTATAATTCTTGACCTACTGTTATGTAAAATTGAAAGAAATTAATGCAAGGTAGAATATTTTAGTATATAATTAAGTAAACAGGCATCCATTTTCTTCAACTTTGCAAGCTCTGTAATGTATTGTATATCCGCACATCCTCATTGTGTGTGGTGCGGATATAGATCCAGATCCGGATATATATTTCATCGGGAATGCGGATGATTAATTTATCACAAGTGCAGATGTTGATGATGTTAAAAACTATGCGGATAATCCGCGGATGCAAATGCTGATATCGGATACATCTCTATGGTATGGTAGCACAATGCAGGGGACTGTGTTGGTCTGGCACCATGATGAAGGGAAATGGTTCGGGCTTGTGGTAGCCTGACGACACTATGTAAGGAAGAGAGGAAGATAGGTTGACGGCAGCCTATTGGAACAGGACCAAAGAAGGATTGATACTGGCAGTGTCCTAAAGGCACGATTTAGGAGGCGAGAGGATAGACTGTGTGCCGCTGAGGGGATGGGCTGGCCGATGATCTGAAGGAAGACAAAATGCAATGTCAGTTCAGTCAAACCTCAATATACCGGACTAAAGGGGGGGGGGGAGGAGTCCGTTATAGCCGATTGTCCGTTATAACGAGGGTATTTTCGCAAGGGGGGGAAAAATATATGAAAAAACCGGAAAAATTGTGAAATAAATGAGAAATAATTACAAACACAACCAGACTGTGTAGCTATGTTGGGAGATAAGCAGTGACTGACACTACATGCTGAATTTGGTCCGCTCCTACACGTGAAATAAATGAGAAATAATCACAAATACAACCAGAACGTGTAGCTAGTCAAGCTCAAGCTCTAGTGATAGGTAAACAAATTACTACGAGCCAGATTCAGCCGTGGCTTCCAAAGGTATTACTAGTTCTAAAAATATAGTTCTTCTGTTGTTCTACTAATTATATGGATGACATGCATTACGATGGAACGTTCTATAATAGCAATTTAATGCAAATTACTCGCCTCGAGTAGCAAAGCTTAATATATCTTTTACATGTATATTGTGGCATGTAAAATTTGGGCGATGTTCACACTGTTTTCTAAGACAGTACTGCTGCGTCTGGCAAACGCTTGTCAAAATACAATAAGCAATGCCTTGGAAAAACGAAGAATAAAGAATGCCGAAATCAGCTTGTTGCTGCGACAATGTAGGTTATAATTGTGAAGGCGACACGCCGCGTGGGGAGTGGTGGGGGGGGGGAGATTGTGGCGGGGAGATTGAATCAAAACATTACAACTTCACGCGTCGACTCATTGCACTTCCAGGCTTTCTATCTGATTGATACACAATAATAACAGGAAAATATGACTGCCTAGGTATAGATAACTTCTAAACATTCGTTATTGACTATATAATATCATAGAGTAGCATTTACTTCGCCTCCTCAACTATAACCTACTTGGTTATTCGGTTATAAGCCCGTCAAGGTGACAAGGTTGGTAGAGACGTGAGTTCCCAATGTGCAGCGTCCCTGTGCATTCGGTCAGCGGTTCGAGTCCGCCTAGTTCATGCTGACGTGGCGGCGCTTTGTATAGTCAATAACCTTGTAGTTGGTACTTGCAAAGTGTCTAGATAGGATGAAAATCTTATCTTATCTTATTCGGTTATATACAATGTTTTACAGAATCAGGCTTCTATACAATATACATATAGAAGAAAATCGTTCTTAATATTATACTTCTGTGTTTTAAGTGCAGTGGAATAAGCCCATGTTTTGTTTTCCAGTAGACCAACTTATTATCAAAAAAGTGAGTTAAAACTGCCAGCGACCCCTGGCATTTTGGGTTCCAGTTCTCTCGAATTAGGAAGATATGAATGTAGGGTAGCTGTTGTAGTAGTAAATAATATTGGTATTAGTTTAACTGTTAATGGACTAAAGGACACAGCTGAAATGCTGAGGGATAATGGTGTTAAACTAGTTAGTAATACCTTCAAAGACGTTGATGGACCTTTCCAATTAATAATAGGAGCCGATTATTTTGGGCTTTTACCTAAGGAAGGTCATCAAAATACATAACGCCCTCAATGTTCAATAGTGCTGGTGGTAAGGTAAAAATGGGACCATCCCACATACCCATACAGTCGACAGGAGAGTTTTTCCTAGTCATGCACAACCCCTATTAATTACCGAATAGGAACCACTTTCTTCCCACACCAATAAGTGAGGTTTTTAGAGGAAAGTGATATTCCAGTTCATAATGAATATATTGCCACTAATAAAAATAATAATAAAATGTGTCGCGGGGGAATGCAACCTAAAATTGAATACAGGATTATGGTTTAAAGGCCCTACCTGGCTGAAAGAGTGTAATAATAATCCAAATTTGGTTCCACTCAGTCAGACTATCGAAGATATAATAAGGGAACCTGAATTGATCCAGATCCTGTATAGACAAGAAAGGTTTTCTTTATTGGTTAATACCCCCTGCAGGGTTAATACTCCCTGCAAGGTTAATTTTCCCTGCAGGGTTAATACTCCCTGCAGGGTTTTATACTCCCTGCAAGGTTAATACTCCCTGCAGTTTAATACTCCCTGCAAGGTTAATACTCCCTGGCAGGGTTAATACTCCTGCAAGGTTTAAATACTCCCTGCAGGGTTAATACTCCCTGCAAGGTTAATACTCCCTGCGGGGTTTAATATCCCTGCAAGTTGATACCCCCGGCAAGGTTAATATTCACTGCGGGGTTTAAATACTCCCTGAAAGGGTTTAATACTCCCTGAAAGGGTTTAATTCCCTGCGGGGTTAATAAAAGGGATAGCTCTGATCCTTTGAAGTTTTGTATCAGAACAATACAGAAGCAGGTATTTCATGAGGAATATCAGCTATTGGCTTCAGCCAGCCCCCATAGGAAAAAATTTGGGACCATATTGGGTCTTTTTCCTTGATCATGAGGGTATTAGGTGTCGAGGTCGAAATTTTCAAGCTGATTTCCCAAAATAAAACCTGCCATCCCTTTACTAATTCCCAAGCGTCATCATCTTACTAATTGATAGTGGAGCATCTCATGGGAACTCTTTACATGTTGGAATGGCTGATACATTAGCCTATTCAGGAGGGAATTAGGGATAAATCATGGTAGACGGCATCAAATATTACCTCAAATCTCTCATTAAATATAATAGATCTGAGTGTAGACTAGTCTCCTATCTAGGTCCCTGAACTTCCCGCTGATAATGAGCTGTTAAAACCATTTGAGGTCAATGGTGATGACTAACTGGGATACTATAACATCAAGAGATAACTCTCCCCCCGATCAAGTATATGTCAGCTATTCACTGGTACCTCTATCAAGCTGTTAATTTTAAAATAGCAAAAGACCACAGTGCCGAAACCACTATTGAATGTTCCGGCGCTATGTGCCTCGGGTATGTCACATGAAGCGTAACTTCAGTTTCGCCGGCCCCCAGTGTGGAAATTATCCATAAACCACCTCTCATAATTGGGTTTAGAGTGGTGGTTTTGTTTCCCCCCCCCCTTGTGAATGAAGTATTTTCCGCTCGTGATAGGGGTGTATGGGGATGTATATATATAATTATAATGGTAATGGGTAATATTAAGTAATTTAAGTAAATGATTAGTACTGGGATAGGATAAATTAATATTCCCAGTGGTGATAAACATTGCACTTAAATAACACTGGGGAACAATTTGAAGAAAAAAATTGTTGAGTTAGATTTTTGAGCTTATTTAGACTAAAATTGGCATGCTGATTCCAAATCTGTATCAGTTTTTTTCTAGCACGTCAAGTTTTTTCTCCACAGCTTACCCTCCAGATAAGCAAATTCCACTTGTGAGCTGTAGTAAAACTTGCCAGCTGATTGATTTGACTCATCGAGAGCTATGTGGCAACTTGTTTGTGCAGTTCAATTGAGACAGTGCGGTGAGAGGGGGTGTGCAGCTCCCAATAGGTCAGTACTATCAATATATGCAAACAGAAAGCTAGGATAGTAGGAATTAGGAGGATTTGTTATGGCTTTTCTCTTAACCTTGTAAAAACATACCATTGTAATTTCTATTTCGTTGTATGCTGTTTTTTTTTTTTTTCAAAGCTTGTACCTATTCCAGCTTAGTGTTTATTTACATAGGTATATATTTCTTTTGTTTCAGATCATGTCTGCTCCTGCTACGTCTCGTCGTAAATGCCTAAACAACCCTGACTCCTTCTGCTATTATGTGGTATTTCTCCATTCCCCAATCAGGGGGCAAGCATCAGGTATTTGTCAAACAAGCATATTTCGCATATTTTAAAGTGAAACTCGGTGATCAAGACAAGCTATGGGCCCCTCACAAGTGTGCAAGCAGTGTGTCGAGAGATTACGGATGTGGACCAAGGAACACGTGAAAGTTGGCATTTGGTATCCCCATGGTTTGGCGAGAGCAAAAAGATCATTCCACAGACTGTTACTTTTGTTTAGTAAAACATCGGATTTAACAAGAAAAATAAAAGAAAAATAGAATATCCTAATCTACCGTCAGCTATAAGACCAATGCCTCATTCGCTGAAATTCCAGTGCCAGTTTTCGAACAACTACCTCCTCTAGAAGATCTGAGTGATGTTAAAGAACGCAGGTGACAGCAATGATGCAGATTTAGACATTCACGAGGATTCAGTTCGTAGGGGATTTGATCAGCACGAGTTGAATGATTTAGCACGTGATTTGGCCTATCCAAAAAAGCTTCAGAAATACTAGCATCAAGACTGAAACGAGAAAAACATACTTGAACAAGGAGTAAAGGGTATCATACTTTCGAACCAGAGAAAGTACATTTCTGCAGTACTTTCGAAGTGCCAGCGGTTTTGTGTTTTGCCAAAACATTCCTGGTTTACTGAAGGAATTAGGGCTTTCAATCTACAATCCAAATGAATGGCGATTGTTTATTGATAGTCAAAGGGAGCTTGAAGTGTGTCCTTCTAAACAATGGCAATTTGTTTGGCGCAGTCCCTTTTGGGGGCATTGGGTGTGTCTTCGTGAAGAATATGGAGATGTAAAGAGAGTCATTGAGTTATTGCAATATGACAAACACAATTGGATCATCTTTTGTTGACCTTAAAATGGTTGTCCTTCCTTCTTGGTCAACAACGTGGATACACAAAGTATCCCTGCTTTCTCTGTATGGGGGATAGCAGAGCTCGAGAGAAGCATTGGGTTCAGACGAATTGGCCTCCGAAAATCTGATCTTAAACCTGGAGATCCTAACATTGTACATGAGCCACTTGTGACAGGAAGAAAAAAAATATTCCCACCTCTGCACATAAAACTAGGTCTCATGAACAATTTGTAAAAGCATTGTCAACTGATGGCGACTGTTTGAAGTACATCATCTTGGCATTCCTGGACTGTCAATTGAAAAAAACAAGGCCGGTGTGTTTGATGGTCCACAAATTCGACAGCTCACAAAGATGAACATTTCAACGGTACTATGTCAGACCTTGAAAAGAATGCTTGGCTATCATTCAAAGACGTCGTCAAGAACTTTTTGGAAATACACGTGCAAGTAATTACACAGAAATTGTTCAGAAACTATCGGAGAGCTACAAAGCGCTTGGCTGGGAACATGGTATTCAAGTACATTTTTTGCATAGCCATCTTGCCAACTTTCCGGAAAATCTTGGTGCTGCTAGCGACGAGCAAGGTGAACGATTTCACCAAGATTTGAAGGTTATGGAAGAACGTTTTTCAGGGTAGATGGGATGTGCATATGATGGCTGACTATTGTTGGAGCATCAAACGCGATAGTCCTCAAGTTGAACACTCCAGACAAAAGCTACAAACGTAAATTTTTACCTTTAAACCTGCACCAATTATAGCCTTATCCTTCTAAAAACATGATAATGTAAATAAACATTCTATTCATGCCTATTTCTTTCATTTTTTTTTGTAGGTAACATTTGCAACTTTTTTAAAATAAGCACTGTTACTGTTATGTACAGTATTTTTCATATTTTTTAAGGAAAACGAAAATCCCAAAAGTTCAAAAACTTGAAAGTGATAGAGGAAAAACTGAGATCAGTTTTGGATTCAGCCCCCCAAAAATTACTTAAAAACAAGTGTCAGACCTAACTCAACAAAAATTTGTTCCCCAGTGTAATTAGCACCTTAATTTGGAGCGACTGGCTATTGGTCGCCGTCATAATATTTTGTAACCTATCCTGCGTGTATTCGTGGCAGGTATTTTGGGAGGGGTGCGCCTCGCCGCCACCACGAACGATTGACACGTGTAGGTAGGATTGGTTTTGGCCCTGCCCGCCCACAGGGAGAGATGAGTACACCCAGAACCTCCCGTGAGGAAAACATCAATCTAATATACGTGCTTGCTTGTCTACAAGTACAGTAAACATTTTCCCGCCCTCTGGGATTAATATCTTTTCTCTTATTAAATATACGTGCTTGTATAAAACAAGTACAAGTACACTCCCACACCTCCGTCGAGTTAATATCTCTTCTCTGATTAATATGAAGAGATGTTGTACATACTTTAATTTGTACATATAGTGATAAAACAATGGGACATGTGTTAGATCAATCCTGTGATAGCCCTGCGTCAGTAACTTGGTGTGAAAGCCCTTCTGACGCTGTAACGAAACACTCGCCTCCGCCCCCCCGCTTCTGTATTTCACGGCGGCCCTGAACACGGGCGACCACATCGGATTACAAGACCCTTGCAATATTGATTCAAACCTACCGCCGTAATTCAACCCACTATCCACCCGATAAGTATCCTAGTTAAATTAATTGGCTGGGATGATGTGTCGGGAGATAGACATGGGTTGATTGAATAGGTAAAAAACTCAGACTAAATATGTTATGTGACACAAATTCCCACAAAGAATAAATTTCCCAATATAGCCGCTGTGACGTCATCAAGAGCTGGGTCAGAGATTCTCTTGATCTTGACATCCAACTCGAGAAAAAAACGAAATTCACCCCCACACAAAAATCTACTTTTGAACAAAGCCCCTATAAATCGTGATATAATATGAGCTAATGATATGTTTGTGGTATCCTATAAAAAGTAACAGATCCTCGTTTAGTGTTGAAACCACGGAGCAATACATGTTTTGTTTTTTGCGACAATTTGACCCATTACACCACTGAGTCAGATGTATTCCTTGAGAAAACACTGAAAAACACGTCACATTAAACAACCACAAACACAGTGCGCCTGTAGGCATAGCTAAACACACACAAATAACCTCACCACTCATTTTCAAGGAGGAACAGGTTGGCGTTAAAAAGTAAACATAACACCCCTAAGTAAATAACTAAATACAGCCACCAGGCGCGTGATTAATGCATAAAACGATGCGGAAATATCGAAATATATAAAACGCACAAAAATCCCCCTATATTTAGTGTAAAAATAGAATTATCAACAAAATATCGCTAAATTGTACGGTGTTACTAAAAAAATTTATTCATATTTCTTTTACGAAGGCCCCTTTAAAAAACGGACATTATTATGGAAAGTCATACGAGAAGCTGGGCTTTTCAACAAGGGTATTTAATTTCCCAAAATCAGTCCACGAATAAAAAAGTGGATATTCGTTTTGAATTTGTAATTGGCACCTCGTAGAATGGCGGCGAGGCCCAGGAGCCAATCAGAGGCCTCGCTACATTGAAAAGCGAATCAGAGGCCTGGCTACATCTCCCAACCAATCAGCGTTCAGGAACCAGCTGGGCGCCGGGAAGCCATGTTTGTTGCTTACCCAAGATATATAGACTTATCTAATGGGAAATAAGGTGAAAATTTACCCTTAAATACTTTTTTTTATGGGTTAATATGGAGGAGAGTTTCACGTTCGTTTTCAGAGACCCAACTACTTTTTTTGGGCCCACAATAGGTGCTTGTTTAACCCGGTTTCTAGTTTTATTTTGGGGCAAACCAAAAAAAAAAAAAAAAAATGTATATTTTGTGGTTAAGGTTAGGTTAGGTTCCTTTAAAACCTGTAAGGTTGGGTTGGGTTGGGTTGGGTTGGGTTGGGTTGGGTTGGGTTGGGTTGAGTTGGGTTGGGTTTTGGGGTTTGGGGTTGGGGTTTGGGGTTTGGGTTGGGGTTGGGTTGGGTTGGGTTGGGGTTTTGGGGTTGGTTGGGTTGGGTTGGGTTGGGTTGGGTTGGTTGGGTTGGTTGGGGTTTGGGTTGGGTTAGGTTAGGGTTTTGTTTAAAACATAAGGTTAGGTTAGGTTTAATTTTTTTTTTTTTTTTTTTTTTTTTTTTTGCGCAAAATAAAAAATAGCCCCATTAGAACAAGCACCTATTGTAGGCCAAGAAAAAGTAGTTGGTGTCTCTGAAAACGAACGTGAAACTCTCCTCCATAATTACCGCTAACACCTCACTCTTAGCCTCTCTCGCTTTACCACATAAACCACACCTGTCACTACACACCTGTACGGCCTCGCAACACACCTGTTGCCTATGTAACAGCGTAAATAAATTACTTGGAAGGTTCGACGATGCACTAGGTTGGAAGTTTCGACGGTGTCGTCGAAAACGCATTCCGTCGAACCTTCCTGTTACCACGGGCGTCACCACGGACACCTTCAAACATCACCTTGACAAGTGGCTGGCTGACATCCCAGACCAGCCACCCACGCCAGGCTACAGTAGCTCCCATGACAACACTCTGCCTTCAGTGGTCCTGGAGGCAAGGAACAGGGAGCTACATACTACACCTGGAATGAGTGGAGGCCCACCTCAACTCCGCCGATAACGGGCAAGATTCTTCAAAGGTATTCTTAAGGTAAGGGTATCCTTCAATTAATTGCGGTTGCTAGAATACTACGCCAACATCTAATCTCTTACATCACCTTCGATAAAAGCAGTTACTAAGTTTTGAGTTGAGTATGGCGAAAACGTTTCCGGTCTGGTTTTGATTGCATAATTAGTAAAATTAGAAAAACAACGTCTTGTGTTAATGTTAAAAGACTCGAGAAAGTTATTTCACCAGACGACGCTCTCCTATCACCATGTCATTCCATTTTAGCTCTATTAGTGTGGTCCGATAGTTAAGCCCGTGCTACTAATTGTACAAATTAGGCTAATTTCTGCCATATTATCAGTGAAATTCAGCAAAAACTACTACGTCGCAGCTAGGCCCTATCGTCAGCCTGATAAGACATGATCATTCTTTCACCTCTTTTAAAGTTGTCCTGTCGTGTCATTAACCTTGTATATTCTTGTTCGTGGTCTTAAGGTATGTCCATGCTTCTGAATGTACATCTATGTGTTTACTTCTGTCCTGTTATCTGTAATTACAGTATTTCTACGACGATACTCACTGTCTGAGAATCTCTGCCCGTCCCGCCATATTTGTTGTTTATCTCTGACGTCACGGCACCAAGCGGGAAGAAGCCGTGGTAAGCGAGCCCTGGCTCTCGCTTCTTCCAGCTTCTTCTGGCTTGACCAGCTGGGCCAATCCGTAAGAAGCCGGCTTCTTAAAAGTGCCCCGCCATAACAGAAAACGCAAGCTGGAAGAAGCCGGCTTCTTACGGCTTCTTCACCAAAATTAGCCTAATCGCTTTGTAGGTCGTCTGTCAAGCTCGTGCTCGAGCTTGACATATATCTTCGGAAAGGGTGCCTGGTGCCTGGAATGACAGTAGAGTGACCCTCATACATAAGGGAGGACACAAGAGTAGGAAGGAGATTAAAAATTACAGGCCAATAGCGGTGTGTGACACGGTATGTAAGATTTTCTGTGGTGTACTGAATGAAAGACTACCTAGGTGAAGTTGTGGAAAGAAATAAGGTGATGGGTGAAGAGCAGAATGGATTCAGAAAAGAAAAAAGAGGTGAGGACAATATGTTTGTAATGAATGAAGTGATTGAGAGAACAAGGAAGGAGGGAAGAAAGACATATCTAGCCTTTCTAGATATTGAGAAAGCGTATGACAGAGTGGATAGGAGAATGCTAAGTAAGGTATTGGAGACGATTGGCATGAGTGAGAAGGTTGTTAAAATAATAAGCAGTATGTATGAGAACACACAGGCCAAGTTCAGTATGGGTGACCTCGAGACTGGATGAGTGAATAGTAAGAGAGGAGTAAGACAGGGCTGTGTCCTTTCTCCTCTACTTTTTGGATTATATGTTGAGGAAATGGCAGTGAGAGTGAAGCGTACAGGTCTGGGTGTGAAAATTGGAGATGAAGTGTTGAGTGTACTGATGTATGCAGATGATGTGGTGATCCTTAGTGAAAACCACAATGAGCTACAAGAGATGCTGAATGCTGTGACTGAGTATGGAAGGGACTTCAACGTTAGGCTCAGTAAGGAGAAGAGTCAAGTGTTGGTGGTGAATGGGGATGACTCTGATGATGACAGGATTTGGATGGTGGGTGGGAATGAAATAAAGAGAACGAAAGAGTACAAGTATCTGGGTATTTGGTTGGATGATAAAGGCTGTGAGCAGTGGCGTCATTTCAGCAAAAGCCAAGGTATGGCAAGGTACCGTGGATGTTTTTTTTTTTCAAATCAGTTGTGCAATAGTCCATTTTGGTGAGTTGTGAGTCTATACAATTCATTTTTATATGACACTAGCAGAAACACCCGTCGTTGACTGGGTTGAAAAGAGGTGACAAAATTGTTCTATAAATATTCCAAGTTATTCACTTCGACTGTTTTGAACATATATAACAAATGTCTGCTAAATTTCATCTAGATGATAGAGCTGTTCCCTTCTGGCCAATGTATACGAATTGACTTAAATGTTTTATATATTCTGCACGCGCGCGGCCATTTTAAGGGGGCGGGGCCTAATTTTGAGAATTGGGACTATTACCATTGTCTTTCTCGGGAAATTCTACATATGAATACATTTTTTGTTTTTATGTATATTCTATTGCCTTTCCTCCTATAGAGCAGTGGTTCCCAACCTTTTTGGGGCCGTTACCCAAAATGCACATTTTTCCCAGGCCCATTACCCCTAGGCTAGGTAGGCTCTAAACTTATGTTTGCACGGGTTGGTTTTTTACTTGTATTGTAACATCTCAGGACTGACGCAGGTGCGAGCGCCGTAGTTGCGAAGCCCCTCACGGCGTGGGGTCTGGGGCCCACTCAGGGGGGCCCCAGAATTTTTTTTAAGGTTCTTGCATGCTTTTCCTGCAATCTGACGTATATTTGGGAGCAAATTCTCATTCACAAACCGATTAATTTTATATGGATATAAACATTTTAAACCACCGCCTCGCACCTACAACTACAGCGGCTGGCTGGTGGGTGGGCTGAGATAAAGCCAAAACTAAAAAAAAAAAAAAAAAAAAAAAAAAAAAAAAAAAAATTTCCCCCCCCATTTTTTTCATATCTTGGCACTCGCCAAGGTATGGCGAGCGCCATAACTTGCCATACCCATGGCATACCTTTGTGCATGTTTTATTTTTTATTCACATTCATATTCCATACGTTTATCGACTTTAAACTTGCCTTTTTTTCATCCGTGATTTCGGTTAAGGTACAAAGGAAAATCTGCGCACAGTAGTGTCGTCCTATGTATTGTATTATGGCTACAAATACAATAAAATCACATCTGACTGGCGATTAGCAAAATTCGGCTTACTTTATTTCGTCAGAGTGTTTACATCTACGCTAAGATTACTTTCCTTCCCTGCTTATTTATTTATTACGGACATAAGAGACCTTTATTTTTATAAATTCTATTGGAACGTAAAACATAAATCACAGCCAAATCTGACAATGTATGCGCTGCTGTGGTGTGGCGGGTCTGAGCGAGAACCGCAGCAAAGTAAATTAACTCTATTAATAAAGTTAATTTACTCCGCAGTGTGTGTTGTCGCCCGTGTTAAAATCTGAGGAGCGACAGGAGGAGGAGGAGTAAACAAGACGTGTTTAGTAAACACGTCTTTTCTGTAGTCATATGGCGGCAAGTGGCAGGCGGCAGCTCAATACTCATCTCTCTCCACACTGATAGTACATGCAATACACAAGGCATAAGCCCCCCTACAAACACAAACGAAAATATGATAGGTTCAGTAATTCATGGTCACTTACCAACCGGTATTTCAGTATCGTAGCAGAAGTCAACATCCCACTCATTTTGAAATTACCGCCGCAAACACACACACACACACACACACTGACGTAGGGAGTTGCCAGACGTAAAAAATGTATTTGGTATGTGGCATTTTTTACTTTCTTATATAATTTCACAAATATTTTGCGTATGCTTCTTGAGTACTCATAATACTCGATACCAAGAAAAAAGTATCGATACTTTCGATACAAAGGTGGTATCGAAAGTATCGATATTTTGATATCGATACGCCCACCACTACTGCCCACTCATTCCTCTCACTCTCTCTCCCACTCCCTCACTTTCTCTCTCTACTTAACTTACGTTGCAGAAATATGAAGAAAAGCAACAAAAGAAAGCATTGTTTGGCCAAAAATCATCCTCTACCTCCTTCCAGCTGCCTGCACAGTGCGAACGCACAGGCGTCCTGCCCCATCGCCGGATCGCTCTCGACTGTCGCTCTTACCAGATTACTCAAGGAATTCAACACTGCTTTGAAACACTAAACCTTTTCCTTATTTCCTTCCCAGGCCCTAACCTGTTGACCTTTGACAAATAATTTTTGACCTGTAACGTGATATAATTCTTAAATCTTAGTAAATGTGAGTTAGTAATAGTGTTGGTATAGTTTTGTAGTATTTTTTTCAAAACTTATATTGATAGGATTCGTGAGTGCTTCGAACTCATTAACAGCTTTGCAGAGGATTGTGGGTAGGATATTTTTTTTACATAGTTTGTAGGTTGTTAAAGGACTGAATTGCTTTGTTAGGAGTGGCGAAGCTAGGTATCTATCAATGGGGGGGCACCTGGGGGGCACTAGGTAAGCGGAGCTCAGAGGCCTCTCTGATACCACATAGAAGGGTATATTCTAAGATAAGATCAGTGGTAGGTATTAGAGCATTAATTATACAGAATACGGCAGCCATGGCCAGTGGGGGGGGGGGGGGGGCACATGATTCTCACTAGGGAGCACGTGCCTCCCCATGCCCCGCGTAGCTACGCCAACTGGCGGAGGGGCCCTAAATACCTGAAAGCCTAGGGGCCCGGCCAGGGGTTTCAATATTGCCCTGGGCAGGCCAGCTAGGCAGCCTCAATCAATCATATCTATCTGCTGGGGAATCAATCAGATCAAAGACACTGCTATGGATGGTGACGAAGCGATGCACGTCACAGAAGGAGTTGTACAGCGGCGCGGGGGCGAGGCGCATCACGTTAGGCAGCCGGACGTCACACTGCCGGGAGAAAACGGGATGTTAATGAAAGATAAAAAAAAGATATGTCGGAATGGGAAAAATGGTGAGACGGAATATTTAAGGAGGAACAATGGTGGTGTTTGGGAGGGATAGAGAAATATGGACCAGGAAAAAAAAAAAAGATATGTGGATTGAGTTATTTGGAAAAATCGCAAGGGCGGAACAAATCCAGTGTGAGAGAACGATTGTCCAAGAAACATAGACCTGGGCAAACTTCCTTATATTCCCACCACCCCGTCACTCGCACTCACTATGATCCCTCTCTTGTGAGCTCCTTGTGCACTTCTGGAGTGGGTTAGAAGAATCTAAGGGACAGTTGGCAGCTCCGCTCACTGGGGTCTGCGGGAGTAATGATGGTGACGGCGGGCGCTCGGTGCCTCCCCGCCCAAAGTGGTGTTTGATGAGCAGCTCCAGGTATCCCGTCAGGAGGAATTGCTTCTGTAGGATCGTGGCATTCCTACCTCGGCGAAGATCTGACGGAGGAAGGGAGGTTAGGATTGTGTTGGTAGGACTCTCTCTCTCTCTCTCTCTCTCTCTCTCTCTTCTCTCTCTCTCTCTCTCTCTCTCTCTCTCTCTCTCTCTCTCTCTCTCTCTCTCTCTCTCTCTCTCTCTCTCTCTCTCTCTCTCTCTCTCTCTCTCTCTCTCTCCTCTCTCTCTCTCTCTCTTCTCTCTCTCTCTCTCTCTCTCTCTCTCTCTCTCTCTTCTCTCTCTCTCTCTCCCTCTCTCTCTCTCTCTCTCTCTCTCTCTCTCTCTCTCTCGCTCTCTCCCCTCTCTCTCTCTCTCTCTCTCTCTCTCTCTCTCTCTCTCTCTCTCCTCTCTCTCTCTCTCTCTCTCTCTCTCTCTCTCTCTCTCTTCTCTCTCTCTCTCTCTTCTCTCTCTCTCTCTCCTCTCTCTCTCTCTCTCTTCTCTCTCTCTCTCTCTCTCTCTCTCTCTCTCTCTCTCTCTCTCTTCTCTCTCTCTCTCTCTCTCCTCTCTCCTCTCTCCCCTCTCTCTCTCTCTGTCATCACCTCCAAACAGGCTCAGGCGGTAACCATCCACGGAGGAGGCTCGGTCACAGGTCTCGCGCATCTCAAAGCGCGTCTCTTCTTTGTTGCTCCACCAGTCCTCCAGTTTCCCGGCGCCGTCCTGTGGTTGTGCCTGGCGTTCACGTAGCCCCGGCGATGCCTCCCGGCCCGCTATTGAGGTACTGCAGAGGGGACGAGGGTGAGTCAAGGTCATACATAATGTGATACAGATTTTAAACAATTTAGTCAAACAGGTTAACTACCTTCCTTGGGACCTGTAAGGCTATAGCTTCTATTGCCATTTCTATCTTTTTTCCCTTTTCTGTTTCTTCTACAAGTTCCTGTGGATCCCAGCGTTCCCTGCCACTCCCTGAACCCCCTGGGTACTCACCTTATAGGTGCACCAACAGGCAAAGTCGACGCCCCACTGTTTCCAGCTTGATCTGGACGTTGCCGTGGCGTGCGCCAGGTCCCAGCCTACCACGCACCCCCTGCTCCTGCGCCGCCTTCGTCACACGACCCATGTCGAACTTCTGCCCCGTGTAGTAATGGACGTCCCGCTCAGCACACCAAGGCGATGCTGGGCCCCTCCTCCTTCAGGAGCTGAGGAGGGAGGGGGGGTAAAGGAGGAGATAGGGTGTTGTGCTGCGTGCAAGGGTACGTGTGATGGTGGTGGAGGGTTGGTGTTCATCACGGGTTCACAGTTTCGCTCAAGATGTCTCGCTATTAGTCTCACACACACTCACACCAAGGGTCTGAGGTTTAGGTCTAGAGTCATCCCCCCCCCCCCCCTTGTCACCTGTCCTGCTCTCCCTCACCTGCCCTGCTTACCTGTACAATGTCCTCGGTCCCTTTACGTGTGTTCTCCAGGGCGAGGATGCACCTGCAGTATTACCTTGTCAGGGTCCAGGCCCCTGAGTCTCACCTGGGAGTGTATGGCGTACTGGAGAGGGAGAGAGAGAGAGAGAGAGAGGAGAGAGAGAAAAGAGAGAGAGAGAGAGAGAGAGAGGAGAGGGGGAGTAGAGAGAGAGGAGAGAGAAAGGGGAGAGGGGGATGATTTGTATGGGAGCACGAACATATTCTCTTTCAGGGCCTGGTTTTTTTTTTCTCTCTCTCGTTCTCTCTTTTCACATATTGATTAATACCATCACCATATATCCTTCTCCTTATATCCTTCCCTGTATCCCCTCCCACAAATTTCCCCCATTTCCTTTCTTCCTTCGTCCTATCTAGTTTTTCCCTTTATCCACATCCATCCATTCATCCATTTTATCCATCCATGCATCCATTCATCCATCCGTCATCCTCAGTATATCTATCACTTCCTCCTCCTCCTCTTTCCCCTCTGTCCCCACTCACCCTGTCTGAAGGGAATGCCTGCCCCTCAATCATATCTGTATCATGGTCTCGGTGGGTTGGTAGAAGCTCAAGAGGAGAGGTGTAGGTTCACCGTGAGTCCATTCATCATCACTACCTGAGGAGGCGCGGCTCCCACCAGGTAACCCAGCTCCTCTCTCCTGTTACGGTCACAGGAGGCAGTAGGGAGGGGACCAGAGAAATAGGTTTTGACCCCTCTGAAAGGGAAGGAAAGGTGAGAGGGAGAGGAAAGGATTTGGACTAGTATGAGATCAAAGTGAGAAAATAAGGGGAGGCCGTGGCACTGTATTTAGCGCCTACAAGTGGCGAGCTCGGTGGTCCGAGTTTGATTCCCGCCAGGTGACAACACAACATTTTTCTGCAACCGTCGAGTGGCCGAAGATTGCTGGGGCGAGTGCATCAAAGGACACAGGGGGGTGGCATGAACCTCTAATCACAGATGTCCCTTATAAAACTTCTGCCTGCGCCACCACGGAGAGGGCAACCATCACAGCACAAGTAAACCTCCAGGGACTACCATCCGAGCCCTGGAGCCGATACTATTTTCAGGCGCTATAGGCAAAATGCAAACACACACACACACACACACACACACACACGCACACACACACACACACTAAACTCCTATTTGAAACTTTTTGTTCTAATGTACGCAGATGATACAATTATATTATGTGACAGTGAGGAAGGAATGAAGCAGGCTCTGATAGCATTGTATACTTACTGTAATGAGTGGAAATTAAAGATTAATTGTAACAAAACAAAAATAGTGGTGTTCAGTAGGGGAAAAACTCATCTAAGTAATTATAAATTTGAATTTGGTTATGAAAAAGTTGAGGTGGTAGAAGATTACAAGTATCTTGGTGTATTATTTAATTACAATGGCAGGTTCCGTAAAGGAGAGCTAGATTTGAAAGAACAAGCAACAAGAGCAATGTATTCACTAATAGGTAAATGTAGAAAGTTTGACTTGCCAGTTGATATGCAGTTGGAATTATTTAATACCATGGTGTTACCAGTACTGACCTATGCAGCTGAGATTTGGGGAGACTATAGGATTAGAGAGCTAGAGATATTACACTTAAAATTCTTAAAACAGATGTTGTGTGTTCATAAAAACGCTAGCAATGATATGGTATATGGTGAACTTGGAGTGTACCCACTGGAAATTCATATAAAGTGCAGAATGTTAGGTTACTGGTCTCGGCTAATTTCAGGTAAAAACACAAAATTATGCTATATAATGTATCAATGTTTGTTGCATTTGGATATGTTAGGGTTATACACTTCTCCATGGGTTGCCTGCATTAAGAATATATGTAATGAGTGTGGTATGTCAGGGATGTGGTTATCACAAAATGTGCCCAACACTACATGGTTTAAGAAAGCAGTTGAAGTGAGATTAAAGGATCAGTGGATTACTACCTGGCATCATAATTTATCAACAAATCGTTATGCAGTAACTACAATATATTTAAGCAGATTTATGGTATGGAGGTGTACCTCGTCAAACTACCGAAAAGTATTCGCATCCAGGTAACTAGATTCAGAACAAGCAACAATAGACTACCAATAAATGTTGGTAGATACGCAGGTGTAAACAGAGAAGATCGTCTTTGTAGCAAGTGTATTGCTAATTTTGTAGGAGATGAATTTCATGTCCTATTCGAATGTACTAACGAGGAAATTGTAAGGCTGCGGGATATGTATATCCAGAAATACTACACAATTAGGCCAACGCATTTTAAGTATGTTGCGTTAATGCAAAGTACCAGTGTGAATGTTTTGAAGAACTTGTCATTATTCATCAGATCAATTTTGAGCATGTTTAGATAAACTAACAAGTATATCTGATTATTAGTTATCTTTATTTATATTTTTCTATGTGTCACTTAGTTTTGGAAATTGACAATTGGATTCCTCCTAACTTTTAGTTTACGTAGTACTTATCTGTATGTGCATGTATGCACACTTATCTTATTGGTATCGTTTGAAATGTCCTGCCAAATGTATTGTATCTTGTAGGAGCTGTGCTCCATACTTTATTTATAAAGTCTGAGCAATAATAAATTCTATTCTATTCTATTCTATTCTATTCTATTCTATTCTATTCACACACACACACACATACAAACACACACTTACACTTTAGCCCATGAATCCAACACCTGCATCACCCTGTGCTTGGTGGTCCGGGGCTGCAGGCCGAGGGAGTTGCCACAGAGGTACACACACTCCTCCTGACCCTCCGTCAGGCTCGCCTCCGCGTCGTGCAGGTCGGCTATCCTCGGGTACACGAACCTGCGCAAAAGAGGCCCAATCACTACCAGCATATAGGACCGTGTGTTATGGGATTTAGCCTTGCTATAACATACACGCGCACCGTCGCACGTAATCTCCTTATAGCGTCCACGGAGTGGAAAAGAGCAGGGCAGAAGCTTTGGTAGGAGGCACCAGTCTCTTCGGGGTGTTCGAGTCCCACAATGTCACCGCTGCCACCAAATAATATGTTTTGGTTACTTGCACACACTTATCTATGAGTGAACACTGTAACACAGGGTGGAGCAGGGATTGTATTGCTGAGGTGAACCACACACACACACACACACACACACACACCTGTCTCGTATCCCTCTCAGCGGGTCCTCGCCATCCAGATACTCGGCAAAGGGGCGTCCGAGGAGGTCGAGGCCGCGCTTGGCTGCCAGGGACTGCAGCACCTCCTGGGGCGTCCTGGTCTTCTGCTGGGGGAGGGATGGCCGGGGGGTGTACTTAATACATATACACAGGATCAACAGACTATAAACCTTGCATATACATACGTATACTGTACATACAGGGGAGGCTGTGGCCGAGTGGTAGCGTCTGGAAGTGGCGAGCTCGATCTCACGAGATCGAGTCCCGCCCAAGAGCAATTCTTTCTTCCATCGGCGAGTGGTCGAACTCGAAGACACCCACATATTCTGCCTATCACGCGAGTCGGACTCGCGATCGCCTGTTTCACCCTCCCGGTGCGAGCTTGGAGCTCATTATTACCGATCTTTGGATAATGCTAGGACCTCACACACCACACAACCCCATCCCCTTGCTCAAGGAGGACAGTAACCGCCCGAATATGTCAGCGAAAATTCCCGGGACTAGTGAGGATTCGAACCGGTTAACCACTGAACGGCAGGCCAATGCTCTATCCACTTGACCATCATGGCGGTGTGTGTGTGTGTGTGTGTGTGTGTGTGTGTGTGTGTGTGTATGTGTGCAATAATAATGATAATGATAGAAATGCTTCAATATCAATAATATATGCTTCAATAATAATATATGCTCATTTACATGGCATGCAGTCAGGAAATGAAAATATAAACTTAGACCATCCTTGTGGAAGTGTGTGGTCTGTCTGTAGTGAAAGAGCACTTTTGACTTTGACCAATGACCAAAGCAGTCCATGAGCCTCACCCACCAATGGCTATGATGGAGACCAAGGATAATACAAGATCGGTCATTATGAGCTCTAAACTCTTTTCGGGAGGGTCAAGGCCAGTGGCGTCACCGCGGGGGGGCTAAGGGGGACTTAGCCCCCCCAAGTCAAGGACTCAGCCCCCCCAAAATTGCTGCTATATAGTAGCCTGCTACCCAAAAACAATAAAAAGGAATATTTATCCAATTTTCCATGCCAGAGCAAAACCTTATTTTTCACACTTATGTTTACTGTTTAACTGTTTAACTACAGTATCCCATGTACCTGTTTTTGTGCAATAAGGGAAATACCTTGAATATATTGTAAATTTATATTAATATATTTTTTTCATTATCAAGATAAAATCTTACTGAGAAACAAACCAGAAACATACATTGTGCAATTCCTTTGTGTCTGTTAGTGGAGAGAGAAAAATGGCAATTTTATTATTTTGTATACACAGAATAAAATGTTTCTTCAAATTATCAATTTAGTTAATATGGTATGATGCATGGTATAACTCTATTAATTTATGTGTCATGTAATTAAAGCTTAATTCCACTTTCTTCTCTTTTTGGGGCCTCAAAATTACCCTGGAACTGATTCATTTTCAAAATTACCACCCGACCCCCCAGCTGGATAGGCTCGCTGCGCTCGCCCATCACCACCCCGGGGCTAAAGCCCCCCCCAAATTTTTTTCCTGGTGACGCCACTGGTCAAGGCTGGCAATTGCGAGTCCAGTCCGCGTGGGCAAGACCGTGGGTGAATGAATGGCACGCATGCTATACACAATATTGAAAAATGATCACTTACCTTGAAAATCTCCATGTTGTCTTCTTCGTCTGTCATCTTTCTCTCTCTCTCTCTCTCTCTCTCTCTCTCTCTCTCTCTCTCTCCTCTCTCTCTCCTCGCTCTCTCTCTCTCTCTCTCTCTCCTCTCTCTCTCTCTCTCTCTCTCTCTCTCTCTCTCTCTCTCTCTCTCTCTCTCTCTCTTCTCTCTCTCTCTCTCTCTCTCTCTCTCTCTCTCTCTCTCTCTCTCTCTCTCTCTCTCTCTCTCTCTCTCTCTCTCTCTCTCTCCTCTCTCTCCTCTCTCTCTCTCTCTCTCTCTCTCTCTCTCTCTCTCTCTCTCTCTCTCTCCTTTCAAGCTTTAGTAAAATCTTTGAGAAAACTGTTGTAAGCAGATTAATGGAGTACCTGTCAAAATTTACATTACTAACAGAATTTCAGTATGGCTTTCGACCCAACTATAGTACAGAGTTAGCAATCCATCACCTTTGTAATAGTATTTATAACTCATTAGACAACAAAATTCATCAAATAACAGTATTTTGTGACTTATCAAAAGCGTTTGACACCATCTCTCATCCTATTTTATTAGAAAAATTGAAAACTTATGGCATTCGTGGCCCGGCACATGACTGGTTCAACAGCTACTTAAGCCACAGAAGACAATACACTGTATATAATAATTCTGCATCTTCACATGAATCAATCTGCTATGGTGTACCACAAGGTTCAGTTTTAGGCCCAGTTTTGTTTCTTATCTATATCAATGACATTTTACGTTGTAGTAATAAATTGAAGTTTTTGCTTTTTGCTGATGACACTTCCATATATATTCAGGGACAAGATCTTGGTGAAATAGAGAATATACTAAACTCGGAGTTAATTAATGTATCTAACTGGATAAAAAGCAATGAACTAACACTGAACATCTCTAAAACATGCTACATGGTATCCCACCCTCTAATGACTAGTGCAGCCCATATTGACGTCAAAATAAATGATTTATCCTTGTGTAAAGTTGAAGAATATAAATTTCTAGGTATAACCATTGACAATAAATTAACATGGAGATCTCAAATAAATCAATTGTGTACTAAAATATCTAAATTAACTGGCGTTTTATATAAAATTCGTAGCTGTATCACTTTTGAGTGTATTATTCAAATATATTCATCACTAGGATATCAATATCTACTGTATTGTTCAACAATTTGGGGGGGAGCATATAAAACATATGTGGATAATCTATTTATTTCTCAAAAAAAATTAATACGTGTTATGTTTTATAAGTCACGATATGAGCACACCAACCCACTATTTCGAGGCCACCAGTTACTCAAACTGTCTGATATAATATCTCTGCAATCAAACTTATTTGTTTATAAATCATTACATGTGTATCCTATTGATAACGGTTTTCACTACATTTCACATACTTTTGCTACAAGGTCATTACAGTTACGAATACCACGTTGCAGGACTACTCATGCTCAGCAAAATGTTTCAGTCAGAGGTGTCAAATTATGGAATAGTTTACCAGCAGAAATAAAAAATTCCACAACTCAAATATCCTTCAAACATAAACTCAAGAAATTGTTGCTTCAAAGTTATACACACTAAGTCATTCTGTAGGTATGCATGGATTCATTATGTGTGTGTACTTGTATATTACACTGTGTTAATGTGTAAGTATGTTTGGGTGTGTGTAAATTTATGGGTATGTAGGTGTCTGTGTGTGCGCATAAATGTATGTGTACGTGTAGGTATGTTGCATATGTATATGTATGCATGTATGTGTATATAGGTATATACGTATGTATATATTAATTTATAATGTCAGTTATTAATATTGTATAAATTTGTTAGCCAATGGCCTAAATCCACTTGCTAAACGTTTTTGTATATCTAAGCAACAGGTCTGTATAGGAGCTTGCGCTCAACAGACCCAGGCTTCATGCCTTACTTATGTAAAATGAATAAAAAAAGTATTGTATCATGGAGGCCAATAAAACAATAAGTAAAAAAAAAAGTCTCTCTCTCTCTCTCGTCGGGAGGAGCAGCGCTGTGGATGTGGATCCGTCTGGGTGTTACGGTGATCTGATGTGAAATTGTGTGGCCACACTGCTTAAGTGTGTGTGTGTGTGTGTGTGTGTGTGTGTGTGTGTGTGTGTGTGTGTGTGTGTGTGTGTGTGTGGTGTGGTGTGTGTGTGTGTGTGTGTGTGTCATTCACCCATGGTCTTGTCCACGCGAGCTGGCTCGCGATCGCCAGTTTCACCCTCTCAGTGCGAGCTTGGAGCTCATTATTACCGATCTTAGGGCAATGGTGGGACCTCACACACCACACATCCCCATCCCTTTGCTCAAGGGGGACAGTAACCGCCCGAATTTGTCAAGTGAAAAAGTGTGTGTGTATGTGTGTGTGTGTGTGTGTGTGTGTGTGTGTGTGTGTGTGTGTGTGTGTGTGTGTGTGTGTGTGTGTGTGTGTGTGTGTGTGTGAATTTAATTGAATTTATGTGACATTATCCTCATTCTGTCAGTTTTCGTCTGAACGCTTATATGTAATGTAATCTTAATTTATGTATCTTAAATGCATTGTTAGTTTTAAAATTTTGCTTTTAGTAATGTTGCTGAGTTTTCAGATTGAGCAGATGGGAAATGACATATATATTACATGGAATTATAGTTTTAATGTGAAAATAATACTAAGGCGCCACAACGTTTCACATATACATTTTTTTGACACGTGATACTTTTGGTAATTACTGATTAGAGTAAATTTCTGGTCCATGAGTGATTTTGGTATATCATGTAATTTCTATTTATGCATTTTTGTGGACAATAAAATATCTATCTATCTATCTATCTATCTATCTATCTATCTATCTATGCGAGGGAATCGCCGGTGTGGACACAACCGTCGTATCACCTGTAACGCCGCGGGGGGGAGGGGGGGGTCTCTCCTGCAAATCTTTTTACTTCTACTCTTCTTTCCTACTCTTCGTTGTGTTGGTCCTCTGAGGGGATGCCGAGGGGGGTCAAGGTCAAGGAGGGATGTCAGGGTCAAGGAAGGATGTGTAGCTACATGGCCGCGTCCACTAAACTGCACTGGGCCGTAGTGCGAAGCCATCACTCTAAACATAAACTTGTTAGTGTGACAAGAAAAACCTTGTTCTACGAACATGTCTAAAATCAAAGATAGCTACATCTTGTCACACTGGTAAGATCGTAGTTTGTTAACCATGACAAGTTTGTGCTTGTCAACATGACCAATATAAATGTCTTTCCTGACAAGAGACGTGTCATTGTGACAAGATGAAAGCTTGTCTTCCACGACAAGAAGTAGCTTGTATTCTAAGCATGTCTTGTGCATCTTGTGCATGCGTTAATTTTTCGTAGCCTCGGCCGAGTGCGTCACGAGCCATGCTGGACCCAAGGGCATTGCATTGTTGGCGCGATCGTGGTTCCGTTATGGAATGTGTGAAGGGGGCTTTACTGCACAGTGCATTACGTCTTTCTCTCTCAGATTCTCTCTCTCTCTCTCTCTCTCTCTCTCTCTCTCTCTCTCTCTCTCTCTCTCTCC
>JACEEZ010013750.1:75000-92002 GCA_016584305.1 Chionoecetes opilio
AGTAATAAGTTTGAGATGAGCTATAGTAGTGTAAGTAGGGAAAAGTTGATTTGCATTGACCGGCTGTGAGTCTTCGCTGCACTGCAGCCAGCCTGGCCGGCCGGCCGGGCGACCGTACACCATTAGATTTGATCAATTAGCCTAAACAACCAAATAAGGGATAACCAAAATCTAGCCTAGACCTAAAATAGCTTAAACATAACCTGAACCAAACCTAAACGTGACCCAATCTAAACCTAACCTAGCCATCATCATATGAACTTGTTTATGAAAAAACTAACAGGTAAAATATTTCATATATCAATTCAACACTTGCATTATGTTTATTTGTCTATAAATCAGCAGTACTGTATCACAAAAAAGTGGCTAAAATGGTTTTCCATAATTTTCTTCCAAGCTCTTCACACATATACACACACACGCACACACACAATTATTATATTGGTATTTACTGGAATTTGATTGTTGAAGGGTCTACAGGGCAAGGGCAAGGAGTACACACACACACACACACACACACACACACACACACACACACACACACACACACACACACACACACACACACACACACACACACACACACACACACACACACACACACACACACACACACACACACACACACACACACACACACACACCACACACACAACACACACACAACACACACACACACACACACACACACACACACACACACACAACACACACACACACCACACACACACACACACACACACACACACAACACACACACACACCACAACACACACACACACCAACACACACACACACACACACACACACACACACACACACACACACACACACACACACACACAACACACACACACACACACACACAACACACACACACACACACACACACACACACACACACACACACACACACACACACACACACACACACACACACCACACACACACACACACACACACACCACACACACACACAACACACCACACACACACACAACACACACACACACACACACACACACACACACACACACACACACACACACACACACACACACACACACACAAGCATAATTTTACTTCAGCATTACCAATACTTGATATTATCTCTCTCAACCCCACTATATAAATCAAGACTGCAAAATTGAATTGACTTGTCAATAAACATAATGTGTAGGAGATCAAACCAGTGTTACAGGAATGGAAAGGAACTAATGACTCATTTTTTTAATAAATGTGTTTGTTTATCTAATTTATTGATCACCTCAGAGATGAGTATTAACAACCATGCCTATTAACAAAAAAAATTGCAGATGTTCCCATCAATTCAAATAATAAAAACAGCATTCCTTGCTTTACAGAAACCATAGGGAAACATATGTTGGAATACTGATGCATGCTATCACAGCCAAGTAGTGAAAGTCTTGCCCCATCACAAGCAAATATATATGTACCTACATATCATTACAGTCAAAAAGTGGTTTTCTTTCTGTCACTGGTAAATTAATGGGTACCTGGAACTGTCGCCAATAGGAATTCTCGCCGACGTCGGCGGGTGTTTCAATATTTCACTTCGGCGATTGTTCCTATTTTCGGCGACAGTTCTTGATAATGATATCAGCCTATAGTACCCAATATATACATTTGATAAGCTTTTAGCAGTGTTTCTGCCTTCAGGAATTAGGTAAATACCAGCAATAGACTGAACAGCTAGGCTAGGTTATGTGGTTATGTTATCTGCAGCTTAGAGGGTTAGTAAACGAGCCGGGGGATCTGGGGGGGGGGAAGGCATCCCCATTTAGGTCAAGTTACGTTACCAACCACCAACCAGTGTCACCAGTTACCAATGTCAAACTGCAGCTTCAGTGTTCTGGGACAAGCGAGAAAAGTTTGTGTGCAATAATGAAATAGCTTTTATTCTTCTTTTTCATCTATTACCAGTGGAACTGTTGCCGAACATTTCCACTTCGGCGAGAGTTCTCGGTTGGCGTTTCGGCGAGAGTTCCTATTGGTTTCTTAAAAGTTTAGATGTGCATTTAATTAAATTCCCACCCGTTTTTGGAGGAATATATTGTCTATACTGTGACATATTAAATCAAGACACAACATCTATTCAGGAAAAATTAAGTTTCGTCCTCGGAATCCGTGGTGCCCAATAACGAAAGTTTACCAATAAAAGGAGATTTACTCCTACCCCAGCTACGTAGGGAAAGTCTTATAACAATCTCAGGCAAATGAAGCTGTGGTCACATCACATCCAAACAGTCTTGTTTCCAACGCTGTCAGATGGAATAAAATGTTAGTTCCATTACGAGAAAGCAGAGGAAGCCATTCAGATAGGGAAACTATATGGTCTGCATTGTCTGTATGGTACTCGAGATCTCGTCGACCCTGTTGGGAGTTTGGGACGAGAATTTTGGTAGACGAGAGCACAGTCTAATACTGTGAGCAAGAGTATACCCAGCTGACCGGGCACGTACTGAAGTTACAATGTCACTCATCTCTCTCCGCTACATACAAACATTTAATACACACAATGACAGCGTCACAGCCCTCTCACAACCTTGCTAATGACAACGCTTTTACATGAAAGGCCGTCGTGGATTGACTGAAAAAGGGAAAACATACTCCCACGGCAACACTTTTATAATCTTCGATTTATACAATTCTTCATCATTTTCTTCCATGTTAAACATTATTTATGGCTTTATACTGTTTATCTAATAATGATTTAGTCTTGAAATGGTACATTTCTTAATTTTTCTTAGAAATATATTTTCTTTTCATTTCGGTACTTATGGTTTTGTAAACAAGCGTCCATAGCAACGGGTTTACACTCAAAGTAGCCAGGATCTGCTAATCGTTACACTCAAAGTGGATGAGGATAGCATATGCATTTCCGTAATACCAACTTTTACACTTAAGAGTAACATTTATGAGTAAATAATAATTGTAAGTGAGGATTCGGGCCCTGGCGTGACCTGACTCCGCCGCGACCCAAATACCTCCGCGCGATTCTCGCCTTTCTTGTCTTGGGGCCGATTTCTTAGTCCTTTGGTAAGCTCCCTAACCAAAAGCCTTACCAACCTGGTAACAGTCCTTACTAACAAAGATATCCGATTTCTTAGTCGCTGTTTTCGTGAACCAGGAGCTCCCCAACATGGTAAGGATACCAACGAATCAAAGACGGCAGATTCGGTACTGTTGGTAGGCCTGAGTGGCGGAAAATGTAAATATTCCATCCAAAGTCAGTAAATAATTACTATTTACACACAAATAAATAATAACAACGATTATTTATAATATTGTACTTTAATTTATAAATTATATTTTGTTATATTTGATTATATATAAATTATATTATATTAAACTATATATAATAAAAATTCTTATTTATAATTATTACTTTTATTTATAATAACAAGTTCACATATAACTACTTTTGTATATCTTACGCATATGTACCTTCAATATTACTGAATTATAAAAGAATATAGGGTGACAGATCAAATAATTTATTAAGGTAGATGGCCGTGAAAAATATGTTGTCTGCTTGACAGCTGGTGACGTGCATTCACCGCGGCCATCCAAGTTCTTTTAAAACTTTTCTTTTTCTTTCATTATAACCCTCTAACGTGTTGATGCATTATCTGATCATTTTTACATCTGTTTCAGAAGAAAATATAACTATATGGAAGTAGTAATTAGTGGTATTTGATAAATAATTGCATTAGTAAGCTTCGTTGGGGAGGCACTAGGCTCCCCAACCCGGCGTCCCCAAAGGTTCCAATCTATGGTATCGATACAAACCAACAGCGACCCAAAAGACGACTAAGAAATCGGATTTTGTTGTTGGGGATGGAAATGGCCGCTCGTTGGTAAGGACCCCAACGAAAGGGGACGACTGAGAAATCGGCCCTTGGTGACGAGCAGTGGCGGCTCGTGATAAAATAAAATGGAGGGACTACAAGCTTTACACAACAGTTAGATACACAAATTTTAGCTATCTCATTTATGAGTTGTAGTTGATGTTCACGGATTTCAGGGCATATGGTAGTAGTGGTGGTGGTAGAAGGGATGGTGGGGGTGGTAGTGTTGGTAGCAGAGGGGATGGCTGAGGTGGTGATGGTAGAATTACAGTATTACTTGAAAATAAAGTCGGTACCGCTTGATTTTAGTCTTTTCATTTAATGTCAGCTGGGAAAAGCTGATGTTTTGCAAATACTTCACTGGATTTTCCATCGTCATAGGGTAATTAAAGAAAGCACGTTTTAACCACTACACGCACTGTAAACACGAGAGGGACGAGACTTAGCTGCATCGACTGCAGCTCTTTGTGTTCACAAGTGGCGCGGCGGCGGCGCAGACATGAATCGTACAGCAAATATGAAAGTAACTTAAATTTTGGTCTGGTTTTAATGAAAATTCACTTAGTAACGTATTGAAAATAATTAAGTAACATATAATGACTTTTTATTATGATATATTTGTTAGTACTGTATCAATTCTGCTGTGTCTTTAAAGGCATCATACACCTGGCAGTGAGTGTCTGGGGGTGCTGCAGCTCTACAGCCTATGCCACGAGCCGCCACTGGTGACGAGGATTCTCCAGTTACCTCCCTGCCACCACATAGAACACACGCACCTTCTCTGTGTGTTCCTCACTCATGGCCTCCCTTACTGTACTTAACTACATATTCCCGCCGTAATAAACTTGCGTGTGAACTCTGTGTTTGGTGTAATTGTAACCCGGTCTAGCTAAAGTGAATACTACATTATTAATAATACAATAATAATAATAATTTGGATGATAATAATAATAACAATACGTAATGAAAATGATGATGATAATAACCATAATAATAGTAGACTAAATAATAATAATAATAATAATAATAATAATAATAATAATAATAATAATGATAATAATAATAATACAATAATAATAATAACAATAATGAAAATGTGAGCTAGGCTAGATTTTATAGTGACGCTTGTGTGATATGTAATGGTCCGTTTTCTGTGATGGGTCTGCCCTGCAGGGGTAGAGGGAGGGAGGGAGGAAGTGAGGTTTTCACAGCGCGGCATTGTCACTGAGGTGCAACCGGCCAATGATAACACGCTCCTCAGATACCTGAGCCAATGAGCGTTACGCTACCATACGCGTCTCGCAGTCGGAGTATCACTATAAAATAGCCCACATCTATAGTCGTTCTTGGTCTTGTTACTAGTCCGGAGTCTGTTTCGAAAAAAAAGAAAAAACATAATACCAGAAATCCAATACCGACTAAATAATATACCGATACCGGTTAACCGATGTAATACTAATACCGAACCGGTATAGCCCGGGGCCAAACAAAAAATACCGTAAATACCGGTATACCAAAGACAAACCAAAATACCGGGTATGTTTTTCGATACTCCGATACCGGTGCACATCCGCTAGCCCGGCGTGATACAGTGGACCGTGCAATGCCATGAAGTGGCAACTCAGCCCACGTGGAAAATCAGCTGTAAGTGGGGACCACACTCCTCCACGAGTGCCATGGACTGCTGCTCACTGGCAGCGATAATATTTTCATATATTGTGTATATATATATTTATTTGTGTGTATATAGTGTATATGGTAACTTAAATGTAGAATACTACCGCAAAAAGCCCCCTCCGGCGGACTTTTTTGGCTAGCTCCTGCGGAGGGCTGTGTTTTGTGTGGCAGCACATGTGTTTGGTGGCCTCGGCCAACCAAACCACGGACTCCCATATAGCCCCTTCTAAACTTTCCTGAAATCATGGATTAGACATGTATGTATTCTTCCCCAACCCCTTTCACTCACCCATTACCCAGCACCCCCCACCCATTCACTCACCCTTACCCATCACCCCCCACACCATTCACTCACACCATTACCCTTTCACTCACCCATTACCCAGCACCACACACCCATTCACTCACCCTTACCCATCACTCCCCAACCTTTCCCTCACCCATCCCCCCCCAACCCATTCACTCACCCTCACCCCACACCCATTACCCATCACCCACCCATTCACTCAACGCATACCCATCCACCCACATCAAGGTTCCTCACTTCTCGGGGGCACGCCCTTTTTTTTTCACAATTCTCGCTAATAGCTGGCAAAAAAAAAAGTAAAAAAAAAGTGATCGATCATCTCATAAGTGGTCTTAAAAAAAACCTTCCCCTGGTCGACATGGTTCCCAAAAATGTGCCATATGAGGTGATTCTCGCCCACGGGGAGGGCGGAACCTATACACACACCACACACAACACACACAGACAGACAGACAGACGACACACTTTCGCTTATATTGTTATAAATAGAAGGAAACAAGAAATGAAGGACGAAACCCGCTCCATGACTTGTTGAAGCATAGCTATATAGTGATTCATGTGGCGTCAAATCGAGAAAGTGGCTGAGGGAACTAAGTAAACAGTAGCATCTCAGTCTCTGTCTTAATCTATTGCAACAAAGCCGTCCATTATATAGGCCTCTTTCTTTGCGACATTTCAGAACCAGTTCACGGAACCCAAGAGTTCAGAGCGTATCCATTTCGCCCGAAACCCTGGGTCCTAGGCAAGGCGCGTAGTGACTCAGCAAAACCCTCGACGAACTTTTCTCTACTCACATTGAGAGGTCGGTAGCTTGGGTAGAGCTTTCAGTTCGAATGCCGGACGGTTTTCGCCCCATGGATGTTTTCGCCCCCGCCCAAATAGCGGACGTTTCGCCCCACATTAGCGGACCGTTTCGCCCCACACTAGCGGACGTCTACGCCCCAGGCACGTAGCGGACGTTTTCAGCCCCATTCGTGACGTTTTCGACCCACTCGCGGACGTTTCGCCCCCCGGATTTCGCCCCACGGAAATGAACTAATACTATTTCAAAACTGTTCATCAAATGACTACAAAATCATCAGAAATATTGATCCTGTATTGAATTCCATTTGGTTTTCGCCCCCTCCTAATCGCGGACGTTTCGCCCCACAGTAGCGGAGTTTCGGCCCACCTAAGCTGACGTTTCGACCCCATTCGTGACGTTTCGCCCCACTCGCGGACGTTTCCGCCCCCCGGATTCGCCCCACGGGAAATTACTATACCATTCAAAACTGTTCATCAATGACTTGCAATTCATCAGAAATATTGATCCTGTATTGATCATTTGTTTCCCGCACAAAATGATGCTAATGCTGTTATCGATCGGTTAAAGGGACAGGACAGTTGGTACTGAATTCGTACTAGAGCGGCCGGGGGGGGGGGGGGATATGAATGGACTGCCACTATAGGAAGAGGGCTTTTTCTAACTACATGATCAAATTTCATAAACCTCGGTTAAGAAATTAAAAAAGTTCCTTCAGAAACGTCCATTAAAATTTCTTGATTTGGAGTCGTTTTGGTATTATCTAAATCCCAGAAATGTTTTAAAATGGACGTTTCTGAAGGAACTTTTTTATTTCTCATCTGATTTTTATGAAATTTGACGTGTAGTTGTATTGGTTAGAAACTAAGTGAGTCCAACATTTGGAGAGATTTTAAATAAGAAATATGGAAATTATCGTAGAAAAAATCGACTATCATCAAATCCTGTTTTGACTATAGTACGGGAATTCGAAGCACACTGTCCCCTTTAAGGCCGGTCGTAACAGCATTTTCGTCATCATTTTGGTGCGTAAACAAATCGATCAGTAATTTCTGAGTTTTTGTAGTCATTTGATGAAGTTTTTGGAAACAGGTATAGTAATTTCCGTGGGGCGAAACGTCCGCGATGGGGCGAACGTCGCAAATGGGGGCGACTCACGTCCCGCGATTTTGGGCGGGGGAGAACATCCATGGGGTAAATTTCCGCAAAGATATAATAGAGCACGATCGATGTTTTGCATATTATATATTTTGGGATTCATATGCTACTAGGAATTTTAAGTCTATCAATCCTCAAAGTGAGAATCACTGGCAGTTGGCGGTGGTTTGTGTGGATCAAATACTTAGAGCCAAGTTATGGGTCACGCTAGGGACACCCCTTATTTCATGATAACTTTTTCTGCAAGTAGCTTTTCACTACCTACCGCCAAATTCCACACAGTTCCCTGGCAGGTAAACCCTCGTCACCATTTCAAACTAAACTATATTTCCTTGATCAGCCGACAAGCCGATCGGATTTTCGATCCTGTATAAATCGATAAGTATTTCTGATGATTTTGTAGTCATTTGATGAACGTTTTGAAACGAGTATAGTATATTTCGTGGGGGCGATCCATGGGGGTCAAACGTCCGCAGATGGGCGAGAACGTCCCGCAAAATGGGGGCGAAACCGCCCTTGATCAAGGAAAAATAGCTTTGAAATAGTGACGAGGATTTTACACCTGGCCAGGTAATGTGTGAGTTTGGCGTAGGTAGGAAAAGCTACCTTCACTGACGAACAGGTCATGTAATTAAATAAGAAATCAAATATTATGATGATTTTGTAGTCATTCTTGATGAACAGTGTTTGGAAATAGTATAGTAATTGACGTGGGGGCGAAATCCGGGGTCGAAACGTTCCGGAGTGGTTCGAAACGTCCACGAATGGGCGAACGTCCGCTATTGTGGGGGCGAACGTCCGCTATATGGGGCGAAACGTCCGCGATTAGGAGGGGGCGAAACGTCCATGGGGCGAAACATCCGGTTACCCTTTATCTTGGCAACAATGAAAGAAGGTGGTGTCGCCTGCTACTTTTGCGTTCAGAACAAATAATGACTGGCATTTCATTTAGTCAGATTGAATAAAGGTCAATATGTCCCTTCACACACCAGATCTAAATTCCTTTTGCTATATGAAAGTGTCTATTTGTCGACCATAAAATTACGAAAAGTCACTAAATAGACCAAATTAAGTTAGTGGACAAGGATACTAAACAGGTCATATCTCTAAAATTCCTTATATTCACTAAAAAATCTCTAATGGTAAACCAATTACATGGAAATTTACGTTGTGTGCGTGAGGGGGTTAAGAACATAAGAAACTAAGGAAGCTACCAGAGGCCGGGAGACCTACACGTATAGTTTTCCTGTTACTTAAAGTCTCGTCCAGACCCTTTTTTTTTTTGCCGAATTTGTTGAATAAATTCAAAACACCTAATATCCACACAAAAATAATTTATTTCCAGGCCTTATTTCCGTAAAAACACAACTTTTGTAAAAAGCACGCGAAAAAAAAAATCTTACTCCAACAGGGCTATACGACTGTTATTTGATACGGTCAGAACCGGGACGCCCGCATACACTCTGTCTGGACACCTGTCCGGCAAATGTTATGATGAGCGATTGTCCTTTCCGGTGTCAGACGTGAATCTGTCGCTGTGACAGATTTAGAGTACGATGCTCAATCTGACACCGAAAAGAAATGACGCTGGTCGCGTATACTATGAGAAAACGAACCTCAGATTGTCATGGATCCTAGATGTTTGAGCCTAGTACGAGTGGATGAACAGGTGTGCAGACCTGAGGTTCAGCAGGAGGACCTGGCACTTCTCCAAAACCTGGATTGTAAATAAGGTTAAACCAAGTGTGAGTGGAATCACATGAGGGTACTTTCCAAGAAACTACTATGGTTAGTTTTGGAGCTACAGTCAAAACGATCATTACTTCGTAACCACATACTATAGCATTAACTACAGCATAGTAGATTTGGCAAATATGCTGGCGGGAAGGGCAGAAAGTGTGCAGCCACACCACCACAGGGGCTCTCCACCACAGGGCACGCCCACTCCACAACTTGTTTTACTTGGTTTACTTGATCTTGTTTAAGAGGCAACCTGCACAGTCGTGGTGGTCCCACCGCTGCTGCAGTCCTGGCGTCCCTGTCTAACAGGGCCACCTGGTCTGGATGGTGTTGGACTGAGTCACTGTCTTACGGAGGGGCGCCGCCCCTTGTTCCAGCACAACCCGTGTACAAGGCTCACGCTCACACTCGTAAAAGACCTCGTCGTCCCAACCACACATCTGGGTAGGCGGCTAGTCGCGCTGCACACACTCACGGCCCAGTCTTTTCACACCCGAATGTGTACCTCTCCTAACACCCTTTCCTCACACAACTGTCTCGCCCCACCACACTATAGCGTGTATCACCCTACACACGCCACTCCTTTCCGTGTGCAAACTTTTCTCGAAAGGCACAGCTGTCTCGTTGCACCCATAACGGAGTGCATGACATGTGGCATTTAGCAAAAAAAATCTATCAGAAACACCCAAAATATCTTCAAGTACTATATTTATCTCTGTTTTTACGTGCCTCTCCTGATCAGCGCGGGAAGATGAGCCTCCTGATGCTACGGTCACCGAGCCTGAGCCTGAGCGTCTGCAAACCTTGAAGAGTCGTTTTGGAAAACGCGGGAATGTGCAGATTTTGATTGCGGATTATTTAAAAACGGCCGGACTGGATAATCAAAAAGGGACACGTTTGTTGATATACTCGTGTATGGCTATGATTTGATTGGCATTAAATCAGGAATATGATGGTCTGGACGATTACTTTAAGTATCGTCCGCACCCAATTTTTTTTATGGGCCGATTATGTTAAGGTACATTCAAACACCTAATCCCCCAAAAAATTGATTTCCAGGCCTTATTTCCGTAAAAACAAGACTTTTGTAAAAGCACCGCAAAAAAAAAATCTTCCCCCTCCAACAGGGCTACGAACTGTTATTGATGACGTCAAACGGGCCCCGCAGACACACTGTCTAACACCTGTCTGGCAATGTTATGAGAGCGATTGTACTTCGGTGTCAGACATTGAATCTGTCGCTGTGACAGATCTAGAGGTACGATGCTCATCTGACACCGAAAGAAATACGCTGGTCGGCGTATACTATGGGAAAACGAACCTCAGATTATCATGGGATCCTATATTTTGAGCCCGAGTACGAGGTGAAGCTGAAACATGTGTTATCAGAGCATGAGATTCAGCATGAGGACCTGGCACTTCTCCAGCATGGATTGGTAAATTAAGAGGTTTAAAACCTATTGTGTGTGGGAATCAACAATGAAGGTCTTCGAGAAAATTCCTATGGTTGTTTTTGGAGCTACAGTCAACGTGCAACTTTTCTCGAAAGGCAACAGCTGTCTTGCTGCACCCATAAGGATGCATGCATGTGGGCATATAGCAAAAAAAACTATCAGAAACACCCAAATATCTTGCAGTACTATATTTATCTCATTGTTTACGTGGGCCTCTCTCTGGATCGCTGCGGGAAGATGAGCCCCCTTATGCTGCGTCACCGAGCCTGAGCCTGACGTCTGCAAACCTTGAGAGCTTTTTGAAAACTCGGAGAATTTGCAGATTTTTGATTGCGGATTATTTAAAACGGCCGACTGGAGTAACAAAAAGTGACGACGTATTGTTGATATACTCGTTAAATGGCTATTATTTGATTGCATTAAATCATGGAGGAATATGAAATGGTTTGGGAAACGATTACTTTTAAAGGTTTTTCGTCCCGTGCGACCTCAATTTGGGGCTCTCTAAAGCTACGGTCACACTTTGCCATTTTACCCCGTGTACTGGGCGGTTTGCCGTGGCTGGGAGCAGAGCTACTTCTGGGCGCCCAGAAGCAAGTGGTCACACTACTTGTCTAGCCGCGGCGCCTCCCAGCCCAGTGCTAGGCAGATCTCAAATCAAAAACAAACGCGACAACGGCGTCTCTTCATACCAAAATATACCGTAATACACCGAAATACATGACAATACACTAAAATAAGTATCAAGAGACATAATACATACATTTTTTAAACGTGTTCATGGTGTATTTTTTCGGTGTATTTTGTATATTTAAGGTTTATTATCGGTATATTTTTTTGTATTTCGTATATTTTCAGGAATATTTAGGGTTTAGTATCGGTAATTGGTTTCGGTGTATTTTGGTATATTTTGGTGTATGTGTTTAGGTGTATTTCGGTATATTTGGGTATTAAAAGTAATCGTTCCAACCCATTTTTTTTTTTGCCTAATTTATGTTTGATTTACATTCAAACACCTAATCCCAAAAAAAAAATAATTGATTCCAGGCCTTATTTCTCGTAAAACACGACTTTTGTAAAAGCGCGCGAAAAAAAAAAAACCCTCTTTCCCTCCAACAGGGCTACGACTGTTTATTGATGACATGTCAGAAAAGGGACTCCCGCAGACACTACTTGGGGGTCTGACACCTGTCGCAATGTTATGATGGAGACGCTTGTAGCTTCGGTGTCCAGACAGTGATCTGTCGCGCGTGACCGACAACTCTTCCACACACACGCCTGCACACAGGAACTCCTCCTTCAACACACACGCCTGCGCACCAACACCTTCCTGCACACAACACACAACACACACGTGTGTTGAGGGCGTGTGTGTGGGAAGGAGGCGGTTGCAGGCGTGTGGTGTAAGAAGGTGTCGTTGTGCAGACGTGTGTGTGGGAAGAAGGCGTGTTTGTGGGAGGAGGCGTGTATGCAGCGTGTGTGTGGGAAGGAGGCGTGTGTGCAGGCATGTGTGTGGAAGGGTGTCGGTGTGACACTCTGCAGGCATTGTGTAGAGGAACGTCTGTGCAGGCGTGTGTGGGGGAAGGAGTCTGTGTGCAGGCGTGTTGGGGAAGGGTGTCGGTGTTGCAGGCGTGTGTGTGGACGGAGCGTGTGTCAGGCAGTGAGTGTGGGAAGGGTGTCGGTGTGAAGGCGTGTGGTGTGGGACGGAGGGTGGTGTGCAAGGCTTGAGTGTGGGAATGTGTCGGATGTGCAGGCGTGTGGTGTGGGACGGAGGCGTGTGTGTGGGAAGGAGCGTGTATCAGGCTTGTGTGTGTGGACGGAGGCGTGTTGTGCAGGCGTGTGTGTGGGAAGAGTGTCGGTGTGCAGGCGTGGTGTGTGGGAAGGATGCATGCATGTGGCATATAGGAAACAAATCTATCAGAAAACACCCAAATATCAAATAAAAGTACTATATTTATCTCTGTGTTTACGTGCCTCTCTGATCAAGGCGCGGGAAGATGAGCCTCCCTGATGCTACGTCACCGAAGCCTGGCCTGAGCGTCTGGCAAACATTGAGAGCGTTTTGAAAACTCGGGGAATTTGCAAGATTTTGAGGATTGCGGATTACTTTAAAAAACGCTGACTGGAATACAAAAATTGACGACGTTTATTGTTGATATACTCGTTAATGGCTTATGCTTTATGATGGCATTAAATCAGAATGATTGAAATGGTCTGGACGATTACTTTAATATCTAAACATCCGACCTTTCATCCCCATCCTGAAACTCAGCCTCCTTTTAAATCCGTAAATTTACAATAACAATAAAAAATGGTGACGTTTTCAGTAGTTTTTCGAGGAGACAGACCATTTTAGCAGACTTATATAATTCAGGCAACTATGTTAACTTACCGAACGTCCTTCGTGAAAGCCCTGTATTTCATTGTAAGTTTTGTGTTTCACAAAGTATTTTTTGCATTTCCTTATAAATTTCTTGTAAGCTTAACCCCCTGAGACCCAGACCGTAATTTCCATTGTAATTTTTGCTACCATTAGATGTTTTTTTTTTAGTAAATAAAGCAATTTTTATAGCCATGACCTTTTAGTATCCTTGTCCACTACCTAATTTTGGGTTTTCAGTTTACTTTTCGTAATTTAATGGCTGGACAACATATCATTTTTATGCCAAGGAAAGATCTGGGTTTGAGAAGGGGTTCAAGCCTACGGGAAGGGTGATGTGCTGGCGATCACGAGTCAGTGCTGGTTAAGACCATGGGTGAATAACACACACACACACACACACACACTAGGTACTGCCGTGATTGTAAGTATAGCACGCTCGGGTTCACAACCGAGAAGTCCCGGTTTCGATCCCCGGGCGGAGCGGGAAACAGATGGGTTGTTTCCTTAAACCCAGGCCCCTTTTCCTCCCAGCAGTGAATGGGTAACCGGGTGTTAGCCGGAGTTTGTGACCTCTCTCCGGGTGCTGCTTCGTCTAACACAAGCACTCAGGGATGAATGATAAAAAATGTTAATATGGAGCGGGTGCCACACGAGGCATTGCTCTGGCCCTGTAAATACAACTAGATGAATAGAACACACCGCCTGCATCATCTAATCGTTAAGAGCTTCTAGTCCTGGCCATTGTGTGGTCGGGCGTTGGGGATCCTCACTCGCTTCCGTCGATTTTTCACTGACAAATGCGGGCGGTTACCTTAACCCCTTTAGCAAGTGGATGGGGGTGGTCAGGGTGTGCGATGGTCCGCAGCATTTACCAACAGATCGGTAATGAATCAGCTCCAAGCTCGCACTGGAGGGTTAAGGATATTTTTGGGAGGGTGAACTGGCGATCGCGAAGTTCAACTTGCGTGACAAGACCGTGGGTGAATGAATGACTCACACACATTCCTCTCTCTCATCTCTCTCTCGTGTCCTCCCTCTCTCTCTTCATCATCTCTCTCTTCGCTCTCCTCTCTCCTATTCTCTCTCTCTCCCTCTCTCTCTCTCTCTCTCTCCCCTCTCTCTCTCCTCTCTCTCCTCTCTACTCTCTTCTCTCTCTCTCTTCTCATCTCTTCCACCATTAATTTTAAAACCAGATTCACACTTTACCTTAAAAACAATAACCGTAAAACAAACGGATGCAGTCAGTCCTGTAACAAAGTTGTTTCGTACACCAGTAGATTCGTACACAAAAAGTTGTTTCGTAGTCATATGAAACCTAGTCGTTGCGGGGGGGTACATTCAGCTCAGAGTTGAACTTGATTACTAGAGGTACGATTCGACACCAGGTAATGTACGAAAGGCTGAGTACTTTGGGCAGTTGTTCACGGTCGACCCGCCAACTGAGCAGCTTCACACACTGGGTTACAGGCAGTGGATGCCGAGCCTCCCATTGAACGAAGGCGCACCCTCTCTTTGGACGTAGTCAGAAGAGGCTGTAGCAAAGGTGAGGGTGGAAAGGCAGCTGTGGTGTTTGTAATATCAGTGCGGAGCTCCAAAGCTGGGGGTGAGGCATGATCCGCGGGGTTTGCATGCTGTCCTGACTGCGTGTGGCAATCAGGTACCTCCTTTCTCCTGACTGGAAAAGGGGGCTGGTCGTACCCTATCTGGAAAGGGAAAGGGAACCTTCAGGACTGCAACAATTACCCGCGGTATTACGATAGAGGAGACACTGCTCAGCGTACCAGGCCGAAAGTGCTTTTGCCCATCCTATTGCTGACAAAACCGAATTCCGCAGTCATCTGGTGAGCATCAGAGGACCTATCAGCGTCTGGGTTCCACGCCTGGTAAGTCAACAAACGACCGTATCCTGCGCTTCGTGTCCTGTGGACTGCCGAAACCGTGTTTGGACAGGGATCTGCAGCCTACTGTTTGATCTCAAGAAGGCGTTTGACATTCAGGTGCATCGTGGAGTCACATCGTGGGATTCTTCTGCGACTTCGAGGGATTCCTGCAAGGACTATTGGTTTGATAACTGGTCTGGTATTCTGGGACTGAGAGTGCTGTGAAGTGTGGGGCAGGTGTATCGAGCTTCTTTCCTGTGAATACAGGAGTGAGGCAAGGGTGCGTCCTTGCCCCATCACTTTTCAACGCTTGTATGGACTGGGTATTGGACAAGGTTGTAGATCAAAGTGATTGTGGAGCATCCGTCGGCAACACCAAGATCACTGATCTTGTTTTTGCCGATGATGCAGTAATCTTTGCTGAGTCGCTGGAGGTCCTGGTGATGGCTCTCGAGGCGCTGCACGGAGGAGCAAAGCCTTTAGGACTTGAGGTCTCCTGGCTCAAGACCAAGGTCCAGGTATTTGGAGACTTACTAGATGAAGCAGTACAGTCTGTTCATGCGTGTGGCGAGGACATTGAGATCTTGGAAAGTTTTACATACCTTGGTAGCGCAGTCCCTAATGATGGCGGGTCACGTCAAGAAGTCTTACGGCGGATTGGCATAGCCCACGGTGTTATGGACTCGCTCAGCGGGAGTATTTGGCGTTGTCGGTACCTGTGCAGGAGGACAAAGATCCGGTTCTTCAAGTCGCTTATGATCCCTGTCTTACTCTATGGTTGTGAGACATGGACACTAAATAGTGACTTGAAGAGACGAATCAATGCCTTTGGTAATAAGTGTCTTCACAGAATCATGGGGTATCGCTGGGATGATTACGTGTCAAATCAGCGATTGCACCGTGAGACTGAATCGAGGCCTATTACCTGCATAGTCCGTCAGCGCCAACTTCGGCTATATGGGCATGTGGCACGCTACCCTGAAACCGATCCTTCCCATCGGGTTGTATCTGTAAGAGACAATCCGGCGTGGAGGAGGCCAAGGGGGCGCCCACAAGGCTCGTGGCTGGGGCAAGTTGATGTTTCTTGTCGAGAGCTGCTTGGTATGGGAAAGGAGCCTGCATGGGAACTCGCGCGTGGTGACCCCCGGGAATGGCGTCGTAGGGTGGGCGAGGCGACGCGCCCCCCGGCGTATGCCCCCAATGATTGATTGATATGTACGAAAAAACTCAAAATCAGTGTACGAAACAACTAACAAAACCTGGGTACGAATTAACTTGTGTACGAAACTCCCTGTAACCAAACAAACATAGGAGTAAAGGAGTCAATCAGAAGTCAATAAGGCGCACCTCAAATACCTCTCCACACGGTACCTGGAACTGTCGCCGATCGGAACACTCGCCACCGTCGTCGAGTGTTCCAATTCTTGATATTACAGGACCCAATATATAGGCTACATTCAATCAGGATTTACCCGTGTTTCTGTATTCAGGGATGAAATACCAGCCATAGCTTGATCAGTTAGGTTAAGTTAGGTACCAATGTCCAGGTTAGGTTAACATTTCCACGTCGGCGAGAGTTCTAGGTTGTTGTTTCGGCGAGAATTCCCATCGACGACAGTTCCATAAACCCTCCACACAGACACCCGGCCACCCCCACACACACCCCTACCACATAACCAACACCCTCCACATTAATTTCACAAACTCCCGCACACCCTACACATAAGCC
>JACEEZ010013751.1:0-13672 GCA_016584305.1 Chionoecetes opilio
TCCCCAAAAGGAATGCCCAGTATTTGATGCTTGAGCAGGGTTTTTGTCGCCATTTCATCTGCATGGCCTAAATATTTTTTAATTTAAATTCACAGCATCCCCCAAAAATGTGACAAAAGAGCTATCTGGCTGTCTTGATTCAAACATTCAATAAACATTCCTAAACCTCCAGCAATTTTTACTAACTTCTTTGTGTTTTTTTGGGTGTCTGCTGGCGGAAATTTTGGAAAAGGGCCCAGGCCCGCCGGGGGCATTTGGGCGATGGTTTCCCACCAATTTTTTCAAAATATTTGGTCTACCCTCTGTCCCAAAAATGGTGCTTATAAAAAAAATGCACAATATTTTTACTTACCCCTTAAATACTACTTTTAAATTTAAATTTTTTGCAATTTCTACCTGGGCTTCTATTACATACTGCTGTGTTTAACAACACAGCCACTACCACTGTCTACCAGTTATCATCATTAATTATATAACACTAATCCCCTCTTCTATTATTTCTCTATTATTATCATCACCATCATAACCCTACTGTTAAATTTCTACTAATACTGCCCTAAAATTCGTAAATAACTACTATCCATAAATATCATTTATAAATTCTAATAATACTACCATCAATATTACTATAAGATTTTTTTCAATATTTTCTTATTGCTTTCCCTGATAATTTCCTATGATAATATACTATGCTACAACTGAAGGAGGGGTCTTTTTTCCCCACCTGTGAGACCGTAACCCCCTCACCTCATAAACCACAGGTATCAGCAAACCATCGGACGCCAATCTTAACCCTCCCCACCACCACACAACTTGCATAAGGTCACACCACCAGGCACCATACACCACCAGTTTTAAAACCCCCAAAACCCCCACCCCACCCCCCATGACCACCATTCCCACCCCACCCCCACCACCCACCACCACACCCACCACCACCACCACCGTCACCACCACCCCCCACCAGTCACCACCCTACCCCAGGCACCACTACCACCCCCCAAATATAACCACCCAACACAACCTATAACCACCAACCCACCACCAGCCCCCACCACTATCACTACCACCCCCACACTACCCCCCACCACTACCCCCCCAAAAAACCCATACCACCCAACCCACCACCCCCACCACCACCATAAAAAACCACCACACCCCCAACCCCCCACACCACCAGAAACCCCCACACCACCCCACCCCCACCAAAACCCCAAAAAACCCACAACCACCAAAAACCCCCAAGACCCAAACCACCAAAAGACCCCCCAAAACCACCACCAGAATAACAACCACCATGGGGTGTGTAAAATTTGGGGGATGCAATTTAAAATTGGGGATATACAATTTTATTCTCGTTGATTTTAGTTTTTCAAAATTTCGGGGCTGGATAGTGGGAGGGTTTTGGGGATCTTAGTTTTTCAGTGGGGGGATTTGAGGGGTATTAAAAACACAGTTTACTTGAAAAAAGGGGTTACCGCTTTTTTCAGTCTTTTTTTAATGTCACGGGAATGATGTTTTCAAATTTTTAAAAATTTTCCATAGTCGGGTTTAAAGAAACCTTAAAAACAATTAAAAATTAACAAAAAGGGGACAATTACTGTTTTGGTGAGTTTCATTGTTTTCCCAAAAAAGGTTTCGGCGGAGGGGGGGGGCCAGTCTCACCCCTTGTTACAAAGGCTGGGGAAAAAACACAAAGTATTTAAAAACCTAAACAACAGTTTTTTTTAAAAAACCCCCCAAAACACAAACCTCAAACACCCCCCCCCCCTAGTCACACCGCCCACACCACCACAACCACAACCACCACCACCAGAAATAACCCACCACCCCACCACCACCACCAGTAAAACCACAAAAACCCCCAAACCCCCCACCAATAAACCACAACCCACCCACCACCACCACCACCCCCACCCCAAAACCCCCAACAAGCCCACAACCACCACCACCAATTTACCAAAACCCACCCACCACCATATAAAACAACCCAAAAACCACCACAAACCAGTAAACCAAAAACCCCACCCCAAAACCCCCCCACCCCAATTTTCCCCCCCCCAAACCCCCCCCCCGTTTTCCCCCCCAAAACCCCCCCCCCCCCCCTCCCCCCGTCCCCCTAAATTTCTCTTCGTTTTTCTTCCGCCCCCTATTGTTTTCTTTATTGTCCTTCCTCCCTTCTTCTTTAATTGTTTTTTCTTTTAATTTTCCCCCAAAATTTCTTCCTCTCTTTTTCCCCTTCCCTCTTCTCTCCCCTCTCTCTCCCCCCTCCTCCTCTCTCTCTCTCCCTTCCCCCTTTTCTCTCTCTTCTCCTCCTCTCTCTCTCTCTCTCTCTCTCTCTCGTCTCTCTCTCTCTCTCTCTCTCTCTCTCTCTCCCCTCTCTCTCGCTCTCCTCTCGTCTCCTTTTTCCTCTCCCCTCTCGCTCTCCTCTTTGCCTCCTCTCCTCCCCTTTTCTCGCTCTCTTCTCTCTCCTCCTCCCCTTCTCTCTCTCTCCCTCTCCCCCTTTCCCCCCCCTTCCCCCCCCCCTCTCCTCTCTCTCCTCTCCTTTCTCTCTCTCTCCTCGATCCTCTCCCTTCTCCCTCCCCCTCTCTCTCTTTTCCCTCTCTCTCCCTCTTCTCTGGGCCTCTCTCTTCCGCCTTTTTCCCTCCTTTTCGCTCTCGCTCTCGTCTCGCTCTCGCTCTCGGCTCTCGCTCTCCTCTCGCTCTCCCTTTCTCCTTCTCTCTCTCTCTCTCGTCTCGTTCCCTCTCCTCTCCTCCCTCCCTCCCTTCGCTCTGCCTCCTCCCCTCCTCCTTCTCTCTCTCTCTTCTCTCTCTCTTCTCTCCTCTCCTCTCTCTCCCCTCTCTTCTTTCTCTCCCCCTTCTCCTTTTCCCCTCCTCCCCTCTCTCGTCCTCTCCCTCTAAAATTTTAATTGACTACATTTGGGTTGACTTTAAATATCGCAATTTTTTTTTTACTTCTAAATTAATTTACAATTATTTTGGATTTTAATATGTAAAATACTGCTAAATTTACCGTTTATAAAATCATCATAGCAGCAAGACATAATTTTTGGAAATTTTTTGATGTTTGTTAGTGGTGAATTTGTTGTTTTAAAATTACCAGAAACATATATTCAGTAAATGCGTGATAAATAGTAAATTGCGCGGATGTGGCTGTTCTTAAGGCTTGCTTGCGTCACGCCACCCCAGACGGCCGTTTCTCGTGTAAAGGCGCCCCCAGAGGCCCTCCCCACTGGCAGATGCAAAACTAAAAACAGTATAGTTAGCGGCAGCAAAAAACGGTTTCTGCTGAAATATATCACACTTTAATCTGTCGCTGCACACATCGAAGACGCTCCCCGTATTCTGTCACTGCCGTCCGCTGTGATTTTTCCTTACATTCCTTCGTCCCCTTTTTTTGTCCAGCCTGAGGCAAAGTTTTCTCAATTGTTTCCTTTTTTTAAACTTTAAATTGAGTTTTGTGGAGGAGCCCTTTAGAAAATAATTTCTCGAGAATAAACAAGGAAGCCCGCACATGAATTTCAAATCGATCCCCCGCCATGTTTCTCGGGAAATACTCTGAAAACCCGGGGCAGAGGTGTGTGAGGCAACGTGGATGGGGGGGCACCAAAAAAAAGGGGGGGCCTGTCATTCAGTACGTGAGAGATATCCGTGTCTCCATGTTTTTTTACCCAACCTAAGAGGTCCTTGACAGCCATGGGAGGGGGGGATGTCTCCTGCAAAAAATCCCCATCAAAAAAACATCTTGAATAACAGATAACACTGTGATTTTGTATTATAAAAAAGGGGGAAAAAAATGAAGTAATTTTTTTGGGTTTTAAAAGAATCAAATCCGATTCTAAAGGGTTTTTTTCATTTTACAAGACCAGAAGGAACTGCACTTTTGAAGCAAAGTGGTATTAGTAGTAGTTATTAGGAAGGACATCAAATATTAACACCACCTTAGCTGTGCAAAAGGGCTAATTTTTCTATTCGTATTACATTGGCGCAACAAAACCAATAGTCACCAAAAACAAATAATATATTCTTGTGGGAAATTGGGTGAAATCAAGAGTTTTTGCCATAATAGAAGTCCTTGAAAAACAAAAAATACTTAGATAGTCACAAGGAAAAATTTCCAGCTCGGGGGGTACTTTTCTCAGAGTATTAAAAGGTTTTCCCTTGAGTTGTTTCTGCTTTACAAAATGGCTAGAGCAAGGGTAGCCCCCTCCGTCCCCTTTAAATCCCAAACTGGCACAAATTTTCTGGACCAGGCTCCAAAAATGGCTGTTTAGGCACGCTGATCCAACTGTCTGTGGTTAGCTCCAATGCAGGTAACTTTTATCCTGCGAGGGTATTGGGAAATATCTAGCGACACAGGTACACTTTGTTGACGGACCGCACCATGCCTTTTTTAGTTCTACCCCCGCCCCTAATAAGAGTCACAAGCTGGGGGGCTCATCGCCAAAACCCCACTTTACTCCACAGTGTGGGGCCCCCCGGGTGCCTCGTCGCCCGGGGAAAAACACGAGGGCTTTCGTGTTCAAAAGTCTGGGTGTTGTGGTGGTGGTTGCTGTCCCGCTTGCTGGATTTTTTTGCCCCGTGACCTCGTAAATTTCAGTTTTTAATTACGGGGAAATGGAGAACGATGGCCTGTGGTGGGTGGGGCCCTTCAGGGCCCGCCACTTGGGATCGTATCGACTTGGGCCCCGCTGCGGTAAGCGGGTGTGGGCGTGGCTGCCAGTAAGGTGGTTACCTGGAGCACCCCCAGGGTTTAGGGAGCACCAGGCCTCCTGGGAAAACCCCACAACCTCTTCGAGGATTACTCACACTTCTTTTTCCCCCCGTGAAACCCCAAGGGGTTGGCCATCGCCAACGTTGACCTCACCACCCTCTGTCTGTGGGGGAGGTGCGACAAAACTCTTGGTGGGGGGGCGTCTCAACACAGCCCCAAGGCCCCCGACAACCCCCCCCCCCCCGAGCGCCACCCATGAGCACCCCCCCCGGATACAGAGGGAAAAAACCCCCCCACCCCCCCTCGACTCTAAAAAAGAATCTGTGGGGGGTCCAACCGATCTCTTCTGCACCAAAAAAAAAAAAAAAACTTTTTTTTGAAAATTGAACATTTTTTGGAAAATTAAAGAAAAAAACCAAAACCCAAAAACCCCAACCCGGCAGAAACAAGGTTTTCCCCCCCTTCCAAATTTTGTTATATTTCAAACACATGCCGCCAAAACCACCAAGGCCACAAGTGTGCATTTCCACACAGCCCGCGGGGGGCCCCTTCCAGACCCCAACCATCGAAAGGGAAATGGACGAAGCCGTGAAATAATTTGACTGATTTGTTCAAAAACCCAAATATTTAAAGAAAACAAAAATAACCCCCCCAAAAAAAAGTCCCCCCTTCCCTGATAGAAAACCCCGCCCAAAACTCCCTGATTCCCACCAAACCCTCATTACCCCGTGATGAACAACCCTCCCATCCCCCCCGTTATGAACCCCACCCCCCACTTGAACAACACCCCCCACATCCCCTCGTGATAAACCAACTACCCCACATCACCCACGTGGTGAACAATCCCCTAAGACCCCCCCGGGATGAACAACCCCCCCACCCACCCCAGTGAAAGAACAACCCCCATCACAACCCCCCATGATGAACAACCACCCCACATTCCCCCGTGATGAACAACCCCCCCCATGATGAAACCACCCCCACATCCCCATGATGAACCCCCCCCCACAGCCCACCCGTGATGAACAACCACCCCCACATTCCCCCTTGATGAACAACCACCCCCAAATTCCCCCATGATGAACAACCCCCCCACCCCCCCCCGTGATGAACAACCACCCCCCACATCACCCCCGTGATGAATAACCACCCCCACATCCCCCCATGATAAAAAACCCATCCCCCACATCCCCCCCGTGATGTAGAACCACCCCCACATCCCCCCCGTGATAAACAACCACCCCCACATTTCCACATGATGAACAACCATCCCCCCCCATGATGAACAACCTCCCCACATCCCCTCATGATCAACAAACTCCCCCCACATCCTCCCCGTGATGAACAACCACCCCCACATCCCCCCCATGATAAAAAAAAAACCCATATACCCCGTGATGAACAAAAACAACACCGAAATCCCCCCTGTGATGAACAACGACCCCTACATTCCCCATGATGAACAACCACCCCACATCCACCTGTGATGAACAACCACCCCCACATCCCCCCATTATATACAACCACCCCCACATCCCCCCATTATGAACAGCCACCCACTGCCCCCCCCTTGAACAACACCCCCCACATCCCCCCGTGATAAACAACCACCCCCACATCCCACCGTGATGAACAACCATCCTCACATCCCCCATGATGACATCCCCCCACATCCCCCCATGATGAACACCCCCCCACATCCCCCCCATGATGAACAATGACCCACATCCCCCCCTGATAAACAACCACCCCCACACCCTCCCCGTGATAAACAACCACCCCCACATCCCCCGTGATAAACAACCCCCCCCGTAATGAACAACTCCCCCACATCCCCCCGTGATTAACAACCCCCCCACATCCCCCCTGGATGAACAACCCCCCCATCCCCCGTAATGAACATCCATCCCTACATCCCCCCGTGATGAACAACAACCCCACATCCCCCCGTGAAAACATCCAGTACCGGATTTTGATGTCGCGGGGCCCTGGGCACTGGCGCTAGGCGGGGCCCCTAACGTAGATTACACCAAAGACACTCTACCAACACTCTACAACAAGATACCTCACTCGGGATCCCCCAAAGGCAATTTCTGTTATCCGCCGACGGTGGCGCCGCCGTGCGGCAGGAGTTAACCAGTCTGCCTGCCCATGCAATTATTGCATAACTGACCTGAATTAAAGTGTCTCACACCTGTTATATTGAGCCAGACATGAAACCAACATAGATAAAGAATAAAATAATGCAAGGACACGTTCATAAATAATATACAAAAACGAAGAAAGGGTTTAAAAGACATACACATATCTGTCAAAACTGGTACTTTTTCACGGATTTTAGACAGAAACACCCCGAAAAAAAAAATAATCTGTTCATCGGGGAATGGGTTGAAGGTTTTGAAGGTTTTTTAACTCAGGCGCCCCCCAAACGGGGTATGGGAGTAAATACATAAATCACATTGAGTACAGACAGGTTTAAAACTAACATTAAAAATTAAAAAAACTAATGCCCTTTAAAGTAGGGTACAATTACCGAAAAAATTTAGGTAAATTTAACAATATGGTGTAATTTAAAACTATTGATAAGTCACGATCTTTATGACATTTACTTTTAGAAAAATAATATCCCCCAATGTATTCTTCCCTGCGTCTTTAAAGAAAGGACTTTTAAAAAAAAAAATAATGAATTTCATTCTTTTTCATGGTATCATAAAAAGTAAATTTTCTCTCCCCCAAAGTAAATATTGCTATACCAAAACCTGTAATATAGGTAATCTATTTTTTCCATCATAAACCATCCATATAATGGTGGGTATTTGCTTGGTAGAATAACAACTAATTTTTAACTGAATCTGTGGTCACTTTCGAGTTTATACAGCAAAATTACTTTGCAATTCCTCGACCATTTTTTTTTTGTGTTTATCAGAAGTTCTAAATTTTTAATAAATTTTTTTTTCAGCAGTTGCCATTAATATTTACTTTCCCCGTTTAAAAAATTTTTAAATTTCCTTTGAAGTTTAATAGCTTAATTTTGTTCTACCCATGGGGACTTATAGATTCTAAGTCATACATTTTTTGGGGAAAAATTTGATAAAATATTTGAAGTCTTTACTTTCATTCCCATTGCAATTTTTTTCCCAAAAATGTACATCCTGTTTTCTATTTTTTTTATGTGGGTTTCTAACCGTTTAAACCATATAACCTTGAAAAATTGATTTAGACGTATTAAACTTTGAATCCTCATAAAAAATATAATTACGGGGTTTACATTTAATTGTTTATTTTTTTTCAAACCCCTTTTTTCATATCCATATAACAAATTGGGTAGTATCAGTTTTTTTTATAAAAGCAAGCAAATGTCCACTGGTAATCCAAGCCCCAAATCGTAAATTTACTAAATAACCATAGGGTTCTCTTAGAATGAGTAAGTGCTTGTGTTTGGCTATAAAAAAAAATCCTTTATAATTAAAAAGTCGTGCCCAAATACACAAATCATCGACAAATCAATTCTTTATCTCCAAACTTAAATTCTTAAATCTTTAATTTTCCCCTTTTTGAAAACAAAAATAACTTTTTTTTTTGCAGTATTTCCCTAAAGTGCATTGCTACAATTTTCGTGAACGATTTAAAAACACATTGTACTGTTCTGCTTTTTCTGCTATAACAATGGTATCATCTGCATATAAAAAACAGTATATTTAAAGTACTTTTCAATGTCTTTAAATTTCCATTTTTTTCTGAAATATGAGGTAGGCCAAAATTTTTAGTACAAATATAATTTTTAAAATCCTTAAGGAAAAATTGAGAAAATAATGGAGAAAATTTTTTCACCTTGCCTGACACCAAGATTACGGGAAAAATATAAAGAATTGAATTGCCCTTTTTACACATGTTTTTTGCATTACTGTAAAAGCTAGCAATACCGCAAAACTTTTCCATTGAGTTTTTATTTAGTAATTTCGTTCATAATGTGACCTATGTCTAATAGTCAAAACCCTTTCGATAGTCAATAAAAAGCAAAAAATATTTTTTTTACGTGTTACAAAAAAAATGAAAGGGGGAAATCAAAACAAATTTTGGGTCTATAATGTTTTTTTGAAACCTGTTTGTTTTTTCTCCAAATTTTTCCTAGATAATAATCGAATACCCGTAAATTTTTCTGACGTAAACAGTTTCCCAAACGCTAAGTAATGTTTTTTCCTCTATACTATCGCGCTTTAAATTTTTCCCATTTTTGTAAAGGGGTTTTTAATTATGGCTATGGTCCAGTCTGTGGGCAAATGGCAAATTTCATTATTAAATAAAAAATACTAAAAGGGCCAAAATTGGGTGGGAAATTTTTTTTAAATTTAATTTTAAGATTTGTAGCTCTAGGTGATTACTGTTTTTCAGTTTGATACATGTCTTATCTCATCAACTGAAACTTCTTTTTATCATTTTTTATTAAAATTCACTCACTACACTTGGGTCCCAAAATTATCTACATTCTCTGAACTGGTTGTAATTTTTTAAAAAAAGTGCTTGAAAGTTTTTTAAAGATATGTTTTCTCGTCAACAAATTTGTTTTTTTTTTCCAAAAATTTATAAGATTCCATAAACCCGTGGGTTCTTAGTTTTAAGAAACCTTAGCTTTGATGTAGTTTTTTCATATACAATCGTTTGGTTTTATATAACTCTCTTGGTCGTTTTCCTTCCGGGCGTAAAATGTCCCTTGACTCTTTTCATACTTTTCTTCACAGAACGTTTACACTCCAGATATTTTTTCTTTGATTTTCACATTCTTTTCAAACCATGGATTTTTAACAATTTCCTGGAAGGGACTTTAAATTTCATTCAATTTCCTTATACATATCTTAACTCTGGCGGCTGGATAAAAACTTCTCGTAGCTCACTGGTTATACTCAATAATTAATTAACTAAATTATTGGTTTTTCCAACTTAATCCTCATTTTGAATTTTTCTAAGTCGAATGCATTGATAATTTGTTTCCCATGTTTTTTTAATTTATCTACATTTTCACTTGATTTTTTGGATTTTTCACCATAAACTTTTTATGAAGTTGGAACCTTCTGTTTATTCAAAATTTATCATTCTTTTGAGTAATAAATAATTAATTGGGTTAATTTTTTGTCACGATCAAGGGGGGCAAAATTTTCAATACAAAACATTTGTATGTCCCCGGAAAAATATAGGACAACAAAGGCATAGTGTATCACACTAGTGTCATCACAGATTTCAGCACCAACGTACTTATTTCCCCAATTCTTCCCTTTTTCTATTTTTAAATCATGAGACCGACAAAGCTCAAATTTAAATTCTTGCCATTATTGTTTTTCCTTTGTTTCGACGAATACCCCTTACTCGGGCCCCCAAAAAAAAAGGGCCTTTGGTGTCCAACCAAATAAATAAATCTTCTTTTGTAGACATCATCAACCCTACGTCTTTTCCCTTAAAACTAAAATTTTTGGCACCCCTAACATGGAATCATTTTTAAATTGTCATTATTTCCAAAAAAGGGTTTTTTCAAAAAATATTTAATGATATTTCAAGCTTATGGGGGGTTAAACCAAACACAAAAAAAATATTTTCACTTTGATAAAACAATTAATTAACATACTATGTCCAAAACGGTTTCAAAAAATACGTGTATATTTTTCAACAAAAAAATGTTTTTAGCACCATGCCACTCCTGGATAAGGTTTCTTAAAATTATGACTAGACTGAAGCACAAAGCCGTCAAGATCGAAATTCGATTTTTAAACTAGGTCTGACAAAACATAATAAATCTAAAATTAAAATTAAATATTTTTTCAAATAAAACCTTTTTTTCCCTATTTTGAGCCACAACATTTACCAACCCTATCTTAAAGGGGAAAAGTTCAGGTCCGTCATTGTTTCGTCAGGCGGGGGTCGAGATTTCCTACTTTTGCATTAGGAAGGCTTTTCGCTTTGCTTTAAGCCATCCTACTTTTTAAAGGGGACTTTGTCCCGAAAAATTTCTTTTAAAATCCCAAAAAATTTCCCTTTTACCAGAGCGTGTTGTTCTTTACGCTTCAGTCCCCCGTGTTTGATACCCTGTGGGGGGGAAAAACAGTGTGTGCGTCTGTGTGTAGGGGAGCCTACGACTCCTTTTCTCCCCCCCCTCCCCTCCTCCTTGTCGGGGGGCTTTTCCCTTTCCCCTCTCGCTCCTCTCATCCCCTTTCCCCTCTCCCCCTCCTCTCTTTTTACTCTTCCTCTCTTCCTCCTTCCTCTTCTTCTTGCTTTTCCTCGCTTCCTTCTCCTTCCCCGAGAGAGAGAGAGAAAAGAGGAGAGAAAAGAGAAGAGGGAGGAAGAAGAGAGGGAGAAGAGAGAAGAGAGAGAGGAAGAAGGGAGGGGGAGAGAGAGAGAGGAGAGAGGGGAGAGAGAGAAAAAAGAGAAGGAAGATAAATTTTGATCCTTCCTAACAAGCCACCTTCCTCTCTCCTCCTTTCCTGGGGCAAAAAAAAAAAAAATTCTTTGACCTTTTTCACTTTTTCCCCCCTCAACTTTTGCTTCGTCCCCCCCGGGATGGGGAAAAACCTTTGGCGGGCCTTTCCCCGGGAGCTCGCCTCTTTCCCCCCATGCCACCCTGCCCGGGTAGAGAGGAAGAAGAAAAGGGGGGGAAAGGGGGGGGGGGAATAGGGGGGGAGGCCCACCGGGCTTCCCCCGGGGTAAAAACTCCCGTGGCACCGGTGAAATTGAAAACTCGGGAAACCATTATCCCCGCCTTTTTCTTCCCATGGGGGGGCCCCCTATCCCTTTAACTTCTTTCCGGGGGGGGCGTTCTCTCCCCAAAAAATTTCTAAAAACAAACAATTTTCTTTCAAGATTTATTTGGGAGGAAAAAATTTGATTTTTGGAAAATTTTAAATCCCTTAAAAGTTGGGCCCTTTTTTGCCCACTCCACACCGGAATTGGTGGGTTTTAAGCCAATAAAACCCAATGGCCAAAAAAGGGGCCAGGGCCCCAAACCAAAAGCAAAAAAGTAAAAAAAAAAGAAAAAAAAAAAAAAGAAAAAACAAAAGGGGAAAAAGGATAAAAAAAAGGGGAAGGGGGAGAAGCCCATTCCCGGTAGGGCCTTTAAAAAAAAGGTGGGGGCTCCGGTTTTGGTAAAAAGGGGTTGGGGGGGGGAAACGAAAACCCCTTTCCCAAACTTGGGGGTTTTTAAAACTAATCATTAAAACAATTTTTTCGGGAAAAGGGGGCCCCAAACCCCCCCTGAAAAAATGGGGTAAAAAAACCCAGGTTTTAAGCCCCCTGGGTTTTAAAACTACCCGCTTTTATTTTTTTAAATCCGGTAATGAATCCAAAAAAATTTTTCCCCGGAGGATCGCCCAAGAAAATTTTTTTTTAAAAAACGAAAACACTTTGAAGGCCAACCCTTTTTAATAACGGCAGGAGAAAAATTAGGGATTTTCCTGATTTTAAAAAAATATGAAATTTTTGTTTTTAAAAAAAAAAAAAAAATTTTTTCCCCCCGAGGTTAAAAAGGGATAAAATAAAGGAAAAGGAAAACCCTTTTTAGGAAAAAAAAATTTTTTTTTGGGTTTTTCTTTAAAAAAGTAAAAAGTCCAGTTTTAAGAAGGATCTTTAACCAGCGCCCAAAGGGATGGGGGTTTAGAATTTTGCAAATTTTTTTCTTTTTTGGTTTCAAGTCTGGCTCAAAAAACAGGTTGAACTTTAAAATTAGGTCGTTTGCAAATTTTAACCACCCTGGTTTAATCCTACACAAAAACCCCGGGGAGGAACGAACAGGGGAAAAATGAGGATTTTTTAGGGGGGATAAAAACTAAAAAGTCCCAGTCTTAAAGCCCAGGGGCCAAAAACGAATTTAACCATTTATTTTTAGTCTACAAAATATACACTATTTTTAGACGTAACACCCGCTTCAGGTTTTTTTTGCGTTTTCAAAATAAAGGTTAAATAAAAATACCCGTTTTTTTTTTTTTCCCGCGCGACGACAGACAGCAGCTCATCACCTTTCGGGCGGGAGGACATAAACACTAGCTGGCGATCTTAGTGTATCCGTTACCAAGGTCGCCACTCGTGTGATATTTTGGTCATTTGCGTATTTATACTCATAATATGACACAGATGAAGACACAAAATGACACAGACACTCCAGATAGCCCCTTTTAATTTTCCTTTCCTGAAATCATGGATGTATAAATGTATGTATGAACGCCACCAAACGTCTAAATCGAAAAGAAACATTGCCCTGGCGACTTTAGGGTTATCTACGTTAGGGCCCGGGGGCCCCTATGATCTTACTATAATCACGTAAACCTACCATGCTTACTAATTACGTGTTTCATAATCTCATACAGTAGGATTATAATAATGAAAATTAGTACAAGAATCCAAGCTAGACGTGAACGTAGTTGCACTAGTTCCAAATGAGCTATTCCTAATTTCTATGACTGAAAAAATGAATGCGTCAAGATAAACATAACTGTACATGTAGTGATGTAAGCATGCTATAGCCTATAATTATATAATCCAAGCTCCCCTATTTTGTCGGTAGTGTTTTTTACCTTGGCCTAGTTATTTACGTGACAGTATACGATAGTCATAATATGAAGCGAAATTTAAAATGCATGCCATTGCTTAAGGTAGCATTAAAAACTAATAGATAATTTTGAATTTACCTGCAGAAATAAGGTGGTCAGTGCACACGGAACCAAGCCGTCCAATGTGACGCTCACGCCAGCTGACACCGCTGAGACGCTGGGCCCTGACACAGGGGTTTGATACATTAAAAAAATATTCAATATTTGGAGTTGTAAAAAATGTATAACAAAACTATTAATTTTTCTTAATCTTAGCCCATATTATAATGAAGTTATGTTTTTATTCAGACAGTCCTAGAAGGGCGATGGGGGACGCAAATAATTTTAATTTATTTATGGTAAATTACCAGATGCGGAGGCCCCTCAAAGCG
>JACEEZ010013752.1:0-14118 GCA_016584305.1 Chionoecetes opilio
TTTTAAAAAAAAAAGAAAAAAATTTTAATTTTTGGCAAAAAAATAGGAAAAAAATTTTGAAAACCAATTCTTAAATCGTCATTTCATGGAAACACTGCCTTTCAACTGAATAAAGCTTCGGGAATATGTACGTATTAAAGCTTCGCCGAGTACCTGTTTTGGATGGTCTATCTTTTTTGCGACAAAACTTTAACCAAGAATAGTGGGGCGTTCGCATCTCCGAAAAACCACCCGATGTCGGGATCTTATCAGTCACTTCTTTTTATCCAGGGCGGGGGGAAAAGTCTTTTTTTTTTCTTTTTTTTGGGCTGCGAGGATCCCTTGGGAACACTATAAGCCCTGGGATGTCCTATGATGCTATTACAGGCGTGGTTTTTGACCTTTTCCCTCGGAAGGCACGGGTAGGCAGATAACGGCGGATCATGCTTCCTGCACCGCTCTTTTTCAAAACAAAAAGTAAACAAGACCCATTATTGTCTTCGATAGAGGACTGTTCGTTTAGGGGCCAATTATTTAAATTTCTTCTTGGGTTTTAAAGTTGTGTAAGAGAGACATGTACACCCAAAACAGGTACTTTAGTGAAAGCTTTAAAACAAGTCTACTTCCTGAACTTCTTCATTGAAGTGCAGTGTTTCATGAATGCGATTTAAAAAATGAGTTTTCAATATTCTTGTTTTGCCCCAATATTTTCTTCAGTGTGAAAAACAAAAAGATAAACACATTTTTTTAAGAACTGTTTCAGTTGTTTTATTGAAGGGTAATTTGATAGTCCCCAAAAAAAACAGGGAAATTTACGGTAAAAGTGTTTCACGTCAAAGGGCAGGATTGAACGGGGAGAAACAGGGTTTAGCGTGAGTTTTTAGAAAACTCCCCCTTGGTGGCCTTAAGCCCACCCCCTTGTTTTGGGGGCCTTGGCCCCCAAACAGGACTCTCCGAAACCCCCCCTTTAAATTTCCTAAATCATGGATGAGAAAAGATGTATTCCCCCACCTTCACTCACCCATTTACCCCTCACCCCCCCCCCATTCACTCACCCCTTTTCCCCTCACCCCCCCCCCATTCACTCCCCTACCCATCACCCCCCACCCTTCACTCACCATTACCCATCACCAAAACCCTTCCACTCACCCATTCCCCATAAACCCCCCACCTATTCCCCACCCCCCCCATCCCCCCCCACCCATTCACCACCCATCACCCCAAACCCCATTCCCCATCACCCCACCCATTCACTCCCCCCATACCCATCACCCTACCAGGCTCCTAATTCTCGCAACCCTTTTTTTTCCCAAAATTTCTCGCTAATGGGTGCTAAAAAAAAAGAAAAAAGTGAGGGGATATCCAAAAAGGGGCTATGCCCTCCCCTGGTAAAACCTGATTAAAAAAAGGGCCAATGGGGTGTTTGCCCCGGGGGGGCGGAACCAAACCCACACACACACACCACACACACCACACCAGACAGACACACTTTCGTTTTAAATTATTATAGATAGCGCAGGAGTGACCCAGTAAAGCCCACAAAAATCCCCTGGAGATCTCCCAAAAAAGGATACGTTCCTTTTGGGGGGAAAACCACTGTCTATAAAAAAATGGATGGGGAAGCCTGCTCAGACGGGTTAAAACTGTCCGCCATCTTGTCGAAACCAAAAAAAAAGCCTTGTTTCTGGGGGCTCGCGTTGTTGTCATCTGGTTTTATCGCCTCGTACCCCAATTGTGCTTGCGTCGGGTGTGTTCCCCTCGCATGAAAAGCTGTGCTGCTATGCCCTGTACAAACGACCGGGCCCGGGAAGTGGCAAATTTTTCCACCTGGAAACACCAAAACCCACCAACCACCCACCACACACACACAACCCCCCACAACACCCCCCAAAACCACACACACCCACCACCCCACACCCCACCCACCCACAACCCACACACCACACCCACCCCCACACACACACCCCCCCACCCAACCACGCACCCCCCCACACACACACGCACCCCCCCAACACACACCCCGCACCCACCCCACACACCCAGCACCCCCCCCACACCCCACACACACCCACACCCAACCCATCCCCCCCGCCCATCCACTTTTAATTCCATTCCCCACCCCATTTATCCACCACTAGAAAAAAAAAATATGGGTGGATATGGTAAAAACTTTTTTTTATATAGTAGATTAGATATAAGATATTTTTTTAACTTTTAACTTAGGGGGAAGGGAAGCAACCTGTTGTTCAATGGAGATAGTTTTATTTTGCGAAAAAAAAAAAAAAGGAAAAAAAGTATACCTTTGGTTAAAGTTAGGTTAGGTTCTTAAAACCCTATAAGGTTGGTTAGGTTTCATTAAACCTTTAAGGTTGGGTTTGGGTTTCATTAAAACCTTTAAAGGTTGGGTTTGGGTTTCATTAAAACCTAAAAGGGCATTTGGGTTTCTTTAAATATTTTTTTTTCGGGGGGGGGGGGGGGGGGGTTGCGAAAAATAAACTATCTCCATTGCAAAAGCACCTATTGTAGGCCAAGAAAAAAAATATTTATGTCTCTTAAAACGACCGGAAACCGTCCCTTATTACCAAAGTTGTTTGTATAAATGAAACCCTGTCGTTTCTACACTCAGTCAGGTTGAACTTCTATAGAGTTTCGAAAACGACCCGGATGTACGAAAAAAACTCAAAATGTTGAAACTAACTCTTTTAATTAAAATACCTAATTTTTTGAAAGGTTTTTTTTATTAGGGAAAGGGGTTTTTTTTAATTTAAACTTTCCCGTAATCCCCGAGAGTAGCTTTTATGGACCCCTGTGGCCGCGCCGTACCCGTGGCGGCGGCGGGCGGGGGTGGCCGTTATAGTGGACGAGAAATGCGCGTTCGTCATTAGGGCAAACACACCACTGGGGGTTCGCTCATTTGGCGTACACTGCACTCTTTGCCCCTCGCTTTACCCAACACCACCTGTCCTACACACTTGTACGCCTGAACACCTGTCATACACCCTGTACGGCCCCCGCAACACACCTGTCATACCACCCGTACGGCCTGCAAAACCCTGTCCCTACACACCCGTCACACACACCTGTAGGCCCCGCAATAACCGTCACTAAACCTGGACGGCCCGCAAGGACCTGTCCCCTACACCCTGTAGGGCCTCGCAACACCCTGCCTAAAACCCTGTAGGGCCTCGCAAGACACCGCATACACCCCTGTACGGCCTCGCAACACCCCTGTCAAGCCCCTGACGGCCCGCGGGGGCACCTGTCCTACACACCTGACGGCCTGCAACAACCTGTACACACCCCCTGTGGCCTCGCAAGACCCCTGTCACTACACCCCTTTTTTTACGGCCTCGAAACACACCTGTTTCTGTGATCACCGAAAATAAATGACTTGAAGGTTCGACGATGCACGGTTGGGAATTTTAGTATAGTAGGTTTTAATGTAGTTGTGGGTGGTAATAGTAGTAGTAGGTGGTAATAGTGTTAGTAGGGTGGTAATATAGGCTATCACATGAGCACCAAAACCCAGCCATCCCTGCCGGCCCATGTTTTTGTTTTGGTTTTTTAAAGATGGGGCTGGGATTTAGTATCTCGCCACAGCTACCCAGACCCGGATCCATTTTATATAGTCAGGGGGGGAAAACCCGGAGCCTCTCCCCTTTATTTTGCAGCAGATTTTTTTTTTTTTACTTAAAGGGCTATAAGCCGTAGGCTATTATATTTTTCCCTTGGGGGGCTCGGGGGTTTGGGCCCCTGCACATTCGGGAAAGGTCGTGAGGCCCTCCCCATTTGGTGGCGAGGTGGATTTTTATGTGACATGTGATTTAGATAAAATCCGTAAAATTGCCTGCGGCAGTGCTCGCTCCTCCTCCTCCCCTCCTCCCCCCTCCCCCCCCCCTCCTCCTCCTCCTCCCCATCCAAAGAGAGATAAAAAAAAGTTGATAGCTAAACAGTTTTCTTTAGCAAAAATAAAAATTTAAAAAATACATCATGAAAGTAAAAATCGACCATTGTGTATATCCCTCGGATGAAAATTATATCAGTAGTCAGCAAAATACCCCCACCATTTTCGTTAGTATCAGCTTAATTCATCATTTTTAGCCATGACAGTATGTTGAGCTGAGTACCCCCCAACACCCCGACACACGCGCACACACCCCACCACCAAAACACACACACACCACCACACACACACACCCACACCACACACACACACAACACACACACACACACACACACAACACACACACACACCACACACAAACACACAACAACACACACACATTTCCCCAAAGGAAACACGGAAGTCAGTCGGCGGCCGGCCAATTAATGAAACCAAACAGGTTTATGTGATCTACAGGGTAAAGACTTTTTCCCTTTTATGGAAAGGGGGTCATGCTTGAGGATAAAAAGTAGGTCAAAAGAAATATATACTATCTCTCTCTTCCTCTCTCTTCTCCTCTCTTTTTTAAATTTCAGGTAATTCTCAATCAAGAAAAACGGCCCTTAAAACCCACAAAACTTTTTCACAGAAAAAAGTAAAACGTAGGAAATATTTTTACATGACCACTGGATTCCCCTCCCTTTAACCCTTTTCTCCCTCACCCCGTTAAGACCCGCCACTTTTATTGCCTCATAGACCAACCTTTTTTTTGTTTTACCCTTTCCTTTCATTTTAAAATACCAAAAATGTTAAAACCACTATTGGCAAGGAAAATTTGTGTTGTGTGGTGTGTGTTTTTTTGGGGGGGGGGTGTGGGTGTGTGTTTTGGGGTGTGTGTTTTTGGTGTGTGTTGTGTGTGTGTGTTGTGTGTGTTGTGTTTTTGTGTTGTTGTAAACAGAAACATTAGGGCTTCCCCTGTTGAAGCTGTAACGTTAAAAAGGATAAAATATACCTTTTAGTCTGTTTTCTCTGTTAAAAAGCCACTATAAAAAAGAGAGAAAAAGGGAGAGAAGAGAGAGAGAAGAGGAGAAAAGGAGAGAGAGAAAAGAGAGAGAGAGAGAGAGGAGAGAAAAGAGAGGAGAAGGAGAGAGAGAAAAGGAGAGAGAGTGTGTAACAAAGGTAAAAAATCAAAAAAAAAATAAAGAAACAAGAAAAAAATTGCAAAAGTAAATTGAAACAGAAAAAAAAATTATGAACAGAAAAAAGAAAAAAACCGAACAGTGGGAAAAAAAAAGAAAAAATACAGACAAAAAGCAAAAAGAAAAAAAAAAAACAAGATGAATTAAGACGCAGGAAATAGTTTAATGCGAGACACGAGGGGAATTTGAACCCTTAAAACCCTGTTTTTTTTTTTTAGCCTCATAAAATACCCATATTCTTTTTTCTTCCCTTTTCCCCTCATATTCCCCTTTCTCTCCTATTCCCTCATTTCTTCCCTTTCTCTCCCTTTTCCCCTAATCTTCCCTTTTCTCTCCTACCCTCCTTTTTCCCTTTCTCTCCATTTCCCCCTTTTCCCTTTCTCTCCCTACCCCTCATTTTTCCTTTCTCCCTTTTCCCCTCATATTTTCCCCCTTTCCTCCCTATTCCCTCTATTTTTCCCCTTTCTCCCCCTATTCCCTCATATTCCCCCTTTCTCCCCCTATTCCCTCATATTCTTCCCTTTCCTCCCTATTCCCATATTCTTCCCTTTCTCCCCTATTCCCATATTTTCCCTTTCTCTCCCTTTTCCCTCATATTTTTCCCCTTTTCTCCCCTTTTCCCCTCAATTTTTCCCCTTTCTCCCCTATTCCCTCCTATTTTTCCCTTTCTTCCCTATTCCCTATTTTTCCTTTTCCCCCCCTATTCCCTCTCTCATCCTTTCCCCCTTGACCTCTCCCCTCCATCTAAAACTTAACATCATCTGAATCTCTCTCTCTCTCTCTCCCCTCTCTCTCTCTCTCTCTCTCTCCCTCTCTCTCTCCCCTTTTCCCCATCTCTCTCTCTCTCTCTCTTTTCTCTTTTTCTCCTCTCTTTTCTCTCTCCTCTCTGATGTGCAGGTGAGAGCTGGATAATGGGTAGATAAGGGAAAGGGTTAAAGGGAAGCTAATCCACTACCTGCCGCGAGAGAGAGAGGGGAAAGAGAGAGAGAGAGAGAGAGAGAGAAGGAGAGAGAGAGATGAGGAGGAGAGAGAGGGGAGGAGAGAAAAAGAGGAAAAGGAGAGAGAGAAGAAAAGAGAGAGAGGAGAGCGGGAGAGAGAGAGGAGAGAGAGAGAGAGAGAGAGAGAGGGGAGAGAGAGAGGAGAGAGAGAGAGAGAGGTGTGGTGGGTGTGTGGTGTGGTGTGTGTGTGTGTGTGAAGTGTGTGTGTGTGTGTTGTGTGTTGGGTGTGTGTGTGTGTGTGTGTGTGTGTGTGTGAAGTGTGTGTGTTGTGTGTGTGTGTGTGTGTGTGTGTGTGTGTTTTGTGTGGTGTGTGAAGGGGTGTGTGTGTTGTGTGTGTGTGTGTGTGTGAAGTGTGTGTTGTGTGTGTGTGTGTGTGTGTGTGTGTGTGTGTGTGAAGTGTTGTGTGTGTGTATGTGGGGTGTGTTGTGGGGTCAAGCCACAATATTTATAGATAGAAAAGTAGTATCAAAAAGGAGTTCGATCAGCGTCTTAATCAAAACTTTGTCTCAGGATACGCTTAATGAGGCAGGGTAAGCAGCAACGGTCGTATTGATGGGTGATAATGATGACTATGATATGATGATAATGATGATTGTATTACAGGTATATACTATCATTACTTTTTTCTATATACAGTAAATATGTTTTAGGTATATACGAGATGACGCAAGGAAAACAAGAACGAATACAAAAACAATAGAACAAAAAACAGGAAATATGTCCAAATTTGTGATAAAATTCGAAAAAAATCACAGAATATATCATTATTATATTTGTCTACTACCTATAGCAATTTCACAAATAGTGGCCCCAAATTAAATCGAGGAAAAAATATTACAATTAAACCATTATATACACTATTTTCTCTTTACAATTCTAATTACAAAGGCGAAAACTCGGAAATATAACATGAACATCAACCAAATCACAACCTTTTTTCTCTCTTTGACTATTTCAACACAACAAATTGACCTTTTTATGTTTTTCACTATAGGAATTAGAGATTTAGTGGCAAAAAAATATAAAAATTAAACTATCAACTTTTTTTCATAACATACAATTCTAATTTCAAAGGCGAAAACTCGGAAATATAACATAAACATCAACCAAATCACAACCTTTTTTCTCTCTTTGACTATTTCAATGTTTGTATCTCAATGTCAAAAAATCGAAAACAAAAATATACACACACATCAATAAAATTATCTTTTTCTTTCTCTCTCTTTAACTATTTCAACACAACAGCTTCCACAACCAGTCCACAACCAGTCCACAACCAGTTCACAACCAGTCCACAACCAGTCCACAACCAGTCCACAACCAGTCCACAACCAGTCCACAACCAGTTTCTTCACAACCACTTCACATCTTTTTTCACATCATAAGGGACTAACCAAGGGCGAAGAAAAAATATCAATAAAAAATAATAAAACTCCCGCTAGCTACCATTCCCTACACCCGGACATCAGCACCTACTCGACCCCCTGCGGCCCTCATCCCCCCTCGCTCCTCTCCCAGCCTCACCCTCGGACCCTCGCACCCTCGCCTCGCTTCAGTGACCCAAAGCTGGCCTGTCACCCCCCCCCCCCCCGCCAACCCCCCCCCATCCATCATCCATTCCACTCCTTCCAAAGCTGGCCTAACACCCCCTCCTAGCCCCCCAAACAACGCCCCCCCATCCATCATCCATTCCACTCCTTCCAAAGCTGGCCTAGCACCCCCCCCTAGCCCCCCAAAACCCCCCCCCTCATCCATCATCCATTCCCCCTCCTTCCAAAGCTGGCCTAACACCCACCCTAGCCCCCAAACCCCCCCCCTCATCCATCATCATTCCACTCCTTCCAAAGCTGGCCTAACACCCCTCCTCCTTAGCCCCCAAACAACGCCCCCCATCCATCATCCATTCCACTCCTTCCAAAGCTGGCCTAACACATCCCCCCCTAGCCCCCCAAAAACGCCCCCCCCATCATCATCCATTCCACTCCTTCCAAAGCTGACCTAACACCCCCCCCTCCCTTAGCCCCCAAACAACGCCCCCCCATCCATCATCCATTCCACTCCTTCCAAAGCTGGCCTAACACATCCCCCCCTAGCCCCCAAACAACCCCCCCCATCCATCATCCTTCACTCCTTCCAAAGCGGCTACAGCCCCCCCCCCCTAGCCCCCCAAACAACGCCCCCCCATCCATCATCCATTCCACTCCTTCCCAAAGCTGGCCTAAACATCCCCCCCTAGCCCCCCAAACAACGCCCCCCCCCATCTATCATCCATTCCACTCCTTCCAAAGCTGGCCTAAAAACACCCCCCCCTAGCCCCCCAAACAACGCCCCCCCCATCTATCATCCATTCCACTCCTTCCAAAGCTGGCCTAACACCCCCCCCCCTATCCCCCCAAACAAAGCCCCCCCCATCTATCACCATTCCACTCCTTCCCCAAAACTGGCCTAACACCACCCCCCCCTACCCCCCAACACGCCCCCCCCATCTATCATCCATTCCACTCTTCCAAAGCTGGCCTAACACCCCCCCCCTAGCCCCCCAAACAACGCCCCCCCCCCATCTATCATCCATTCCACTCCTTCCAAAGCTGGCCTAACCACACCCCCCTAGCCCCCCAAACAACGCCCCCCCATCTATCATCCATTCCACTCCTTCCAAAACTGGCCTAACACCCCCCCCCCTAGCCCCCAAAAACCCCCATGGCACCCTAACCCCCCCTCCCTCCTTCCAGTCCTTTTCAACCTCCCGGAGTAACTGTAAAACTAATATAGATAAAGGAGAAGAAGGAGAAAAACAATATAATAATAGATACAACGAAGTAAATAATTAATTAGAAGAAAAGGGAACGGGAAAAATAGGATGATGACCATTATAATAAATATAATATGCCTTGTATTCAGTGTATGCCAACCATGTCCACTCAACCCAGGAGGAGGAGGAGGAGGAGGAGGAGACAAGAAGACCTATACACTAAAAGCAAAACAATTTAAAACGTTCCTTGGTCACTAATATTTATGAAGAAGCCTACTTGCTTGTATCTTCGTGTGTGTGTGTGTGTGTGTGTGTGTGTGTGTGTGTGTGTGTGTGTGTGTGTGTGTGTGTGTGTGTGTGTGTGTGTGTGTGTGTGTGTGTGTGTGTGTGTGTGTGTGTGTGTGTATAACGGGGCTTACAGGTTCTACTATAACTCTTTTTCTTTCTTTTCTTTTCTCTCATTATTTTCAGCGCTATGGCGGGAGGATGGAGGCAGCAGGATTCCATAAAGATGAACCTGCATTAATGACCTCTCCCTTCATCATTAGCGACAAGTGACGACGGTTCCTTCCTTGTGTCTGTCTATCTATCTTGCAACAATTAGCGAAGCCCCTGACGCCCTTATCTAAGCTATAGAGAACACATCATATCACACTCTTCCTCGTTATCAAAGTTTCGTGCATACCGTCCCAAAGTCACTAGCGAGAAAATATCCCCAAATCTTGCTCCCTATTAAATGTTCGTGCATACCGTCCAAGGTCATAGCCGAGAACTATCACACTCTTCATCATTATCAAAGTTTTGTGCATACCGTCCCAAGATCACTAGCCAAAAACTATCACTCTTGCTTGTTATTAAATGTTCGTGCATACCGTCTGAAGGTCACTAGCCGAGAACTATCACACTCTTGCTCGTTATTAAATGTTCGTGCACACCGTCCCAAGGTCACTAGCCAAAAACTATCACTCTTGCTTGTTATTAAATGTTCGTGTATACCGTCCAAGGTCACTAGCCGAGAACTAAGTAATATTAAGGTAGGTTTTCTGTTTTGCATTGCCCATCCCAGAATTCCAGCCCTTGAGACCACCGCTACACTTGACAGCTGATAAGGAGGTGAGTTGTGTTTTTTGGGGTGACGAGAATTATATTTATGTTTCTTTTATACGAGTGTAAAGTTTTCTTTATCCCTTCATAAATGCAACGTTGGTAACAGAAGGGTGGAGTGTGGTTTTGGGGTGGGGGGGGGGGGGGGGGGGAAGTTGTAGTAAGTAAGATGGCCTATGCTATGCAGGTAACCCACGTCTATCTCTGCATGTCAAGTAAAAAACAAATAAGCAAGGTCGTAATCGAGTCTTAAATAAAACAAATACCTGTTTTCGTGTGGGGCGAAGTGTACCTCAAGTTCTTTCAGGAGTAAAGAAAACATTGAACAAATATTCCAAAGGGACGAATGACAGTATAAATATGAAAAAAAGTTCCCATTATCTTAAAACAAATATATAAAAAATACTGAGAGACAATAAAGTGAAGCTATTCAACATCCGGGATAAAAGAAGAGAAAATATCAGAGCGGAAGTAAACAAATGCATAGATAGACATATAGAAAGCCTCCCAAGAAAACTTCATTCGCAAGGTAATGGTCGGAAATGAGCTCCCGAACCTAGTCGTATAATGCAACTTGCTCAATGCATTGGAAAGTTTTGTTTGCCGAATATTTTGAGGTACGAGAGAGAGAGAGAGAAGGGGAGAGAGAGAGAGAGAGGAGAGAGAGAAGGGGAAAAAGAGAGAGAGAGAGAGAGAGATATGCAAACTCGAGCTAATAATGATAACGTCGTGTTGTAATGCGTGCCTATAGGACAGCGGCGAGCCAGGGCGGATTTCTCTGCATGGCAAGCCGGAGGGGCAAGGGAAGGATGCGAGGCTTTTAGTAGCAGGTCATGATGGTTTCTGGATCACAGGGTCACGGTAGCAAAAGGAGAAGGAGGGTTGAGGAAGAGGGGGAAGGAGGATATGCAGACACAAATGTAGGGCAGCAAACCCTACTTATGGAAATATAATAATTTTTCTGATTGAATTATAAAAAGAAAAACTATGAAATATGCAAAACATAGAAAACATAAAAATACACATAAAATAACCTAAATGAAAATGAAAGTAGAAAAAATTTAAAATACCTGCAAAATATATAAAAATAGGGAAAACACAAAAGTAAAAAATATATACGAATTATAACAAAAACACCCGCGTTTTCCTCACACAAATGTCTGTATATCGACCAGGGATAAAAACATCCCAAAAAAGGCGAATTGCTATTGATAGACATTACTTGACACAATGTAGATACGAGGAAAACACCATACTAGGGTGATTGGCCTGTTTTTTCCATAAAGAGGCCAAATACTTCATACAAAAAACGCATTGTATCATTTCTGTCTTTGCTATTTTTTTTCATGGGACGCCAAATGACTTAAAAAAAATCTCCTAGTTTTTTTCCTCTAGATTATCCTGTATTCGGTGTTATATCAGTACATTTGGGCTTATGTATAGTTCCCTTGTAGTAGAAGTTGTCCCCCTACTGATGAAACCCTTGTCATTTGCCCCCTTTACACGTGTGGAGCCTGGAGGACAAAAGATAAAGAGGTCGTGGATCTCGTGGATCTATGCAATACAAGGCGACAGTTAATAAAGTGTGGTCGAAAATACGTATATTAATAGTGTCGTGACGGTGTGTATGTTGTAAGGCAATCAGCAGGTTTTTAGTAAATTTAAAAAAAAATGTGATTTTAAAAAAAAAAATCAAGGCCCTTGCCAAATGTGCAATATTTTTTTTAAAAAAAGATTTTCTTGAAAATTTGTTCCTAACAGTTTTCGGCATGCTGAACACGAATATGGAGTCGTTTTCAGTTACAATGAATAAAAGTCCCTATTTCAGCCAACTCAAAATGAACATTATTTCCAGATTTTCCCTTAAAAAAATCAAAATTAGAAAAAACTTCTAAAAGACAAAAAAATATGAAGGCTTTGCTAATTAATCATTCCCTTCAATAAACGATCAGTATTATTTTTTTCAGTATTAGTAATGTTATTATAAATCCCCTTTTTGAGCCCCCCATGCGTTTGCCAAAAGTACTTAAAAAACTTCTTAATTATTTTTGTACGCGTCGTGTTTCATTCGTGTTTTTTTTGTTCTGATCTTTTTTTTTTTGGTGTTTCACTATTGCCTGGTTTTGCTATGCCCCTCTCACTATTCCCCTAAGATCTCCATTCCCATTTAAACTATCTACTAACAAACTATACTATACTACTACACTACTATACAAATATTTTACAAAAGCGGGCATGCCTTACGTTTGTCTATTTTTACCCCCTTCCCCCTTTCCCAAATAAATGGAGGGCAGCAGGGCCACTCACCTCAGGACGAAAGAGGGCGCGGGAAGGGGGAAAAGGGGCGGGAAACCAATCCACCCCCAGGTCTGCAAATGAAAAAAAATAAGAACAGGTTCCCCCTTAAAAGGCCAAGTTAATGCGGGATTCGTGAAGTGCTGCTTGGGCTTTGCTCCCCCCCTTATCGACAACATCGTGGGGGGAGGGATTACAATTCCAGCAGAAAAAAAAAAAAAAAAAAAAAAATGTTTTTTTTTTTGTATCCCACTTCCAAACTTTCAAAACTTTTACCCAAGCATTGATATGATCACTCCGGTCAATTTTATAAGTGATAGAATAAATTTAAGATCATAAAATTTAAATATGTTATGAATCATTTATCGAATGAAAAAAAATGGTGGGGGGGGAAAAGAGGATAAGGACTTTTGTTTTTTATCAAAGTAGAAAATGGTATCTGTTGCCCGACTCGTTTTGTTAAGAATGATAAAACACGAAAGATTGTCTGATGCCAAAGGGGACTGACGGACAGGAGCGCAGACAGAAAGGGCAAAAAGAGAAATGAAAAACAAAAACGTTTTTTACGATGAGGGCCAAAGAATGAACAGAAAAGAAAAAGAAGAAGAAGAAGAAAAGAAGAGAAAAGAAGAAGAAGAAAAAGAAGAAAAGGGGGAAAAAAGTGAAAAATGAAAATGAAAATGAAGATGAAGGAAAGAAGAAGAAAGAAGGAGGAGGAGGAGGAGGGGAAGGAGGGGAGGAGGGGGAGGCACAATCAAAGAACAGCCCCAACACACCCGATGGGGCCCGACAAAGAATGAGGGTAATTATGGGATCTGCCCAAACCTCACACAACGCCTCTTATCTCCTCACCCCTTTTTTTCCCCCCTCCCCCCCACCCTCACCTCTATCTCACCCTTTCCCCCCCCCCCCTCACCTCTAAAGCACATGATTCTATTAACCCCTCACCCCCCCCCCCCACCCTCACCTCAAAGCACATGAGCATAACTATCCACCCTCCCCCCCCACCCTACCTTAAAGCACTGATGCTTAATAGGGATCACCCGTTCACCCCGTTTATCCAGTTTTTTGGGGTTACATTTTCGGGTTTTTTTTTTATCCATCCCGATTTTTTTCTCATTTGTCCATCGCTGTTTTTTGTCTATTGTTTAAAGCAAAACCGTTATTCTACCATTTTTTTTTTTTTTTTGCTTTTCTATATTTTTCCGTCAATACTTCTTACTATATACTACTAAAGATGGCGGGCCCCCCATAAAAAAAAGACGGGTCCCAGAAAAGCTCTCAATTATTCACAATTTCTGAAATTCCCTGGGATCTACTGTGAGAATCAGATCAGAAGAGATCAATGAAGTGTTCCCGCACATCATCTCAGGTGGATGTGAACCTGTGAACTCTGAGCGCCTTGAAGGTTTTTAGAGGATGCTGCTTGTGTTACGGCCGGGCCAAAGGGAACGCATGGTGGCTTGGGCAGTTCTGGAACCTTCTACAATTGTGTTCCCCGACAGTGATTGCACTACATTGTAAATGTTAAGGGGGGGTTTTTTTTTAATCTGAGTGATATACTAAAAAACTTGAGTGATCATTGTTGAAGAAAAACCCAATTGAAATACCTCCCATTTTCTATGCGTTTCCCCTGACAAACCCTTGGCCCCTAAGTTGCCAGTGAAAGTAAAGTCAGTATGGGTGAAACAAGAGATATCGTTAATAGCCTTCTAGCTTCTTGAATTTAGCTAGAAAGACTTTCCCCCTGAACCTTGATAGATGTCCTTTATCTTTTTACCCCATGAAAAAATAAAGAAGGGAAAAGGGGGCTTTCTTTGCAATCTTTTAAAGAAAAACGTACATGGGGAGGGGGGCCAGAAAAAAACGCAAAGGGCTTCTAGACATCATTGACCTATGAAGGACGAA
>JACEEZ010013754.1:0-21150 GCA_016584305.1 Chionoecetes opilio
TTCCGATCGCGACAGTTCCAGGTACCGTGTGGAGAGGTATTTGAGGTGCGCCATAATTTCGACTATGTTGTTTGTTACAGGTTCGTACACAGTATCGTACCAGTTTTGTTAGTTGTTTCGTACACTGATTTTGAGTTTTTTCGTACATATCAATCCATCATTGGGGGCATACGCTGGAGGGCGCGTCGCCTCGCCCGCCCTACGACGCCACTCCCGGGGGTCACCACGCGCGAGTCCCCATGCAGGCTGCCTTCCCATACCAAGAAGCTCTCGACAAGAAACATCAACTTGTCCCAGCCACGAGCCTTGTGGGCGCCCCCTTGGCCTCCTCCACGCCGGATTGTCTCTTACAGATACAACCCGATGGGAAGGATCGGTTTCAGGGTAGCGTGCCACATGCCCATATAGCCCAAGTTGGCGCTGACGGACTATGCAGGTAATAGGCCTCGATTCAGTCTCACGGTGCAATCGCTGATTTGACACGTAATCATCCCAGCGATACCCCATGATTCTGCGAAGACACTTATTACCAAAGGCATTGATTCGTCTCCAAGTCACTATTTAGTGTCCATGTCTCACAACCATAGAGTAAGACAGGGATCACAAGCGACTTGAAGAACCGGATCTTTGTCCTCCTGCACAGGTACCGACAACGCCAAATACTCCCGCTGAGCGAGTCCATAACACCGTGGGCTATGCCAATCCGCCGTAAGACTTCTTGACGTGACCCGCCGTCATTATGGACTGCGCTACCAAGGTATGTAAAACTTTCCAAGATCTCAATGTCCTCGCCACACGCATGAACAGACTGTACTGCTTCATCTAGTAAGTCTCCAAATACCTGGACCTTGGTCTTGAGCCAGGAGACCTCAAGTCCCAAAGGCTTTGCCTCCTCGTGCAGCGCCTCGAGAGCCATCACCAGGACCTCCAGCGACTCAGCAAAGATTACTGCATCATCGGCAAAAACAAGATCAGTGATCTTGGTGTTGCCGACGGATGCTCCACAATCACTTTGATCTACAACCTTGTCCAATACCCAGTCCATACAAGCGTTGAAAAGTGATGGGGCAAAAGGGCGCACCTTGCCTCACTCCTGTATTCACAGGAAAGAAGCTGGATACACCTGCCCCACACTTCACAGCACTCTCAGTCCCAGAATACAGACCAGTTATCAAATCAATAGTCCTTGCAGGAATCCCTCGAAGTCGCAGAAGATCCCAGAGTGACTCACGATGCACTGAGTCAAACGCCTTCTTGAGATCAACATAGGCTGCAAGCATCCCCTGTCGAAACTCACGTCGGCGTTCCACCAGGACACGAAGCGCTAGGATACGGTCCGTTGTTGACTTACCAGGCGTGAACCCAGACTGCTGAGGTCTCTGATGCTTCATCAGATGACTGCGAATTCGTGTCAGCAATAGATGGGCAAGCACCTTGCCTGGTACCCTGAGCAGTGTAATACCGCGGTAATTGTTGCAGTCCTGACGGTCCCCTTTCCCTTTCCAGATAGGGACGACCAGCCCCCTTTTCCAGTCAGGAGGAATGGTACCTGATTGCCACACGGCAGTCAGGACAGCATGCAACCCGCGGATCATGGCCTCACCCCCAGCTTTGAGGAGCTCCGCACTGATATTACAAACACCAGCTGCCTTTCCACCCTTCAACTTTGCTACAGCCTCTCTGACTTCGTCAAGAGAGGGTGCGGTTTCGTCAATGGGAGGATCGGCATCCACTGCCTGTAACCCAGTGGTGTGAAGCTGCTCAGTTGGAGGGTCCACCGTGAACAACTGCCCAAAGTACTCAGCCTTTCGTACATACCTGGTGTCGAATCGTACCTCTAGTAATCAAGTTCAACTCTGAGCTGAATGTACGAAACGACTATGGTTTCATATAGACTACGAAACAACTTTTTTGTGTACGAAGCTACTGGTGTACGAAACAACTTGTGTACGAACTGACTGCATCCGTTTGTTTTCACTGGTTATTGTTTTTAAGGAGTGGGAATTCTGGTTATTATGGTGGAAGAGAGAGAGAGAGAGAGAGAGAGAGAGAGAGAGAGAGAGAGAGAGAGAGAGAGAGAGAGAGAGAGAGAGAGAGAGAGAGAGAGAGAGAGAGAGAGAGAGAGAGAATGTGTGTGAGTCATTCATTCACCCACGGTCTTGTCCACGCAAGTTGAACTCGGGATCGCCAGTTTCACCCTCCCAAAATATCCTTAACCCTCCCAGTGCGAGCTTGGAGCTGATTATTACCGACCTGTTGGCAATGCTGGGACCTCACACACCACACCCCCCCACTTGCTCAAGGGGTACAGTAACCGCCTGCATTTGTCAGTGAAAAATCGACGGAAGCGAGTGAGGATCGAACGCCCGACCACACAATGGCCAGACTAGAAGCTCTTAACGATTAGATGATACAGGCGGTGTGTGTCTATTCATCTAGTTGTATTTTACAGGGCCAGAGCAATGCTCGTGTGGCCCCGTCTCCATATTAACATTTTTATCATTCATCCCTAGTGCTTTGTGTTAGCCGAAGCCAGCACCCCGGAGAGCAGGTCACAAACTCCGGCTAACACCCGGTACCCATTCACTGCTGGGTGGACAGGGGCTTGGGTTTTAAGGAAACAACCCATCTGTTTCCGCTCCGCCCGGGGATCGAACCCGGGACTTCTCGGTTGTGAACCGAGCGTGCTATCCCTTACACTACGGAGTACCTAGTGTGTGTGTGTGTGTGTGTGTGTTATTCACCATGGTCTTAACCAAGCACTGGACTCGTGATCGCCAGCCATCACCCTCCCCGTAGGCTTGAACCCCTTCACACCCAGATCTTTCCTTGGCTATACAAAATTATATGTTGTCCAGCCATTAAATTACGAAAAGTAACTGAATATACCAAATTAGGTAGTGGACAAGGATACTAAACAGGTCATAGCTATAAAATATTGCTTATATTTACTAAAAAAACAACATCTAATGGTAGCAAAATTACAATGGAAATTACGGTCTGGGTCTCAGGAGGTTAAACTTACAAGGAAATTTATAAGGAAATGCAAAAATACTTTGAAAAAACCTTACAATGAAATACAGGGCTTTCAAGAAGGACGTCTCGGTAAACTTAAATAGTTGCCTTGAATTATTATGATAAGGTCTGCTAAATGGTCTGTTCTGCTCGAAAGCCACTCAAAACGTCACCATTTTTATTGTTATTGTATATTTACGGAGTTTTAAAAGGAGGCTAGATTTCATGGATGGGGATGAAAGGTGGATGTAGATATTAAGTAACAGGAACTACCTCGTGTAGGTCTCCCGGCCTCTTGTAGCTTCCTTATTTTCTTATGTTCTTAACCCCCTCACGCCCAGAACGTAATTTCTATTGTAATTTGGGTACCATTAGACGATTTTTAGTGAGTATAAGGAATATTTTAGAGATATGACCTGTTTAGTATCCTTGTCCACTAACTAATTTGGTATATTTAGTGACTTCGTAATTTTATGGCTCGACAACAGACGATTTCATATAGCAAAGGAAAGATCTGGGTGTGAAGGGACATAATTGACCTTTATTCAATCTGACTAAATGAAATGCCAGGCATTATTTGTCTGAACGCAAAAGTAGCAGGCGACACCACTTCTTTCATTGTTGCCAAGATAAAGGGTAACCGGATGTTTCGCCCCCTCCTAATCGCGGACGTTTCGCCCCATATTAGCGGACGTTTCGCCCCACACTAGCGGACGTTTCGCCCCCATTCGTGGACGTTTCGCCCCACTCGCGGACGTTTCGCCCCCCGGATTCGCCCCACGTCAATTACTATACTATTTCAAAACTGTTCATCAAATGACTACAAAATCATCAGAAATTTTGATTTCTTATTAATTACGTGACTTTTTTCCGTAAGGAAGTTTTCCACCTACCGCAAATTTCACACATTCCCTGGCAGGTAAACCTCGTCACTTTTTAAAGAAATTTTTCCTTTGCCCCCGGACGTTTCCCCCCCATTTGCGGACTTTTTCCCCCCATTTTGGGGACGTTTCGCCCCACCGGGGACTTTTTCCCCCCCGGGAAAATTTACTATACCGTTTCAAAATGCCCAATCAAAGACTAAAAAAATCATCAGAAATCCTGATCTTTTTTAAAGGACAAAACCTATCGGCTTGTCGTGCTTGAAAAAAGGGAAAGATATTTTGAAATGGTGACGAGGATTTTACCTGCCGGGGAAAAGTGTGAATTTGGCGGTGGGTGGGAAAAAGCTGCCTGCACGAAGAAAAGTCATTATAAATAAGGTGTGTCCTGCGGACCAAAACGGCCTAATTATTTGATCCACATGTAAAAAAAGTGATTGAGCATAAAATTTGACAAACCCCGCAAATTGGGCCCCAGTGTTTCTCACTTTTGAGATGTTTGACTTAAATCCTATTACATATGACCCCCCCAAAATATATGCAAAACATGATCGGTCATTATATCTGCGAATTTCACCCAGGATTTTTCGCCCCCGCCCCCAATCGCGGACGTTTCCCCCCCTTTTGCGGACTTTTTCGCCCCCCTTTTGCGGACGTTTGCCCCACCGCGGACTTTTCCCCCCACGGAAATTATATACTTTTTCAAAACTTCATCAAAGATACAAAATCATCAGAAATAATGATGTTTGTTTAGCAAAAATGATGACAAAAATGCTGTTATCGAGGGGCCTTAAAGGGACAGTGTCCCTCGAATTTCCCTACTATAGTCAAAACAGGATTGATGATAGTCGATTTTTTTACGATAATTTTCCCTATTTTTCTTTAAAGCTCTCCAAATGTTGGGCTCACTTAGTTTTAACCAATATAATACACGTCAAATTTATAAAAATCAGATGAAAAAAAAAGTTCTGCAGACACGTCCATTTTAAAACATTTCTGGGATTTTGATAAACAAAACGACTCTCCAAATCCCAGAAATTTTAAAAGGGCGTTTCTGAAAAGGGAAATTTTTTTTTTTTTAACCGATGTTTTTGAAATTTTTAAAGTAGTTAGAAAAAGCCCCCCTTTTGAGGGGAGTCATTGATATTCCCGGGCCCCTCTAGTACGGAATTCAGTACACGTCCTGTCCCCTTTTTGACCGAGGATAACAGCATTTTGTCATCATTTGTGCGTAAACAAATGGATTTAAAACAGGGGTCAATATTTTTGTGATTTTTTAGTATTTGATGAAGTTTTTAAATAGTAGTGCCGCCCGGGGGAATTTTGGGCCCGGTTTTGACAAATTTGATTAGTTTCCCTATCTATTTAAATAAAAAACAAAAAAATTAATACAACATAGGAGGGGACTACCTATATGTCATTAAATTTAACAAATTTTCCCTTAAGCTCTGTTAGCAAAACACGCGAAGTGCGGGCCGCATTGTTTCACTAAAACGGTAAATCGGACCTAACTCTGGGGTAAAGGGGGCATAATATAATAAAAAAAAAAAAAAATCTTAAAAAATTTTCAAACCTCCAAAAACTTAAAAAGTCTACCATGCCAGGACACACAAAATTAGTGAGTGTTCTTCACTCTCTGGGGAGGCGGAAAGGGGACCAAACACGCACACGTGGGGTTTCCCGTCTTTGAGTTCCCAGTCTTTCTTCTTTTTTGGTCATGTTAGTTTTCTTTAAATTTTTAAGCATTGTTTCTTAATTTAGTAATACTTTACCCTAGGGCCGAATTCCCTACAAATGGGAGTATGGTTTCTTTACCTTATTTGGGTTCAGGGAAAAATTCTCCTATGAGTTCCCTCACAAACATTCTTTGGAGATATAAGATGTTTTTAATAGGAAGGGGGATCCGAGTGTATAGGAGATATGAAAATTAACCAAATCCATTTTTACTCACTAACCAACCAACACACGCTTTAACCTCCAAACTAATGTCAAATCTGCATTAAAAAAGGTTTTCCCCGGCAAAAAAAAGGGAAGGNTCAGCCTCTTAGCCACACCGCAAACATAGTGTTTTTAGGTTAAGTTAGTTTAGGTCTGGTTTGGTTAGGTAAGGTTTATTGATAGGTTTGTGTTAAAGTGTTTTGTAGAGTTTTTAGGTTAAATAGCGCCGCGGGCGTTTTCTCGAAAGAGGCCGATTTTAGCAAAACCGGCTTTTGAAGATAGATACTTTTTCTCTTTACTTCTAAAAGAAGTCTTTTAATTTTTTATGGGGCCCCACAGCTGAGAGCTGATGATTGGCTAGATGGCCGCGTCATGAAGGGCGCTGTTTGTATTGGTTAGCAGAATTTTCCCCCATACCCCAGAATATCCCATTTCCCCACCCAGGGGCCACCGATAACCGACGGGAGTGACGGTCGGTACACATCTCCCTCACCCCCCTCGTAAGGTTATTGTAGCCATACATCGAAATTTGCCCCCTTACGAGGGATTTTCACACCCCCTGCCAAAGGATAAAAAACGCATAGCTATAAAAATATTGCTTATAGTCACTAAAAATTTGTCTAGGGTCCCCAAAATTTACGGGGAAAAAAACGTTCGGGGCCTCAAGGGGAACCATGATAACAGACAATTTTTTTTTTTTTACAAAATATTTAACATCATTTTTATTGTACTTCGTCCTCACATTGTAGTAAGCTTATCAAACCCCTTTTTTATGTTCTGGGTTAGAGGGACAGAGAGACCCGCCCCCCCCCTCCCGCCCCGCCCGCACAAAGGTAGTTCCCCCTTTTTTGTTTGTAGTGCCTAGGGCCCCACTCTTGGGGATTTTTCCCAATTCTTGGGTTGGGGCCATGACATTGGGATATTTTTGTCATAGATAACGAGAACTGGTTGACACCCACAACTACCCGCGCTGGACGCGCAGTACGGGCCCCATGGTCAGTCTGCAGGCCCATTCACTTGCGCATAGGCTATCATATAGACTGGTTTATCTATATATATAACTGTTTTTCGTAAATGTTTTTTTCTATAATATTATAAAAAAAAAGTAAAACACACTAAAAAGGGAAAGCCATTTTCAACACTGAAAAATATGCATGAACTTAAACTCACTTCAAGTCTTCGCCTTTAAAAACCTTTTCGAGTCAACTTTTTTCATGAAAGGGGGGCAAAAGAAGCGCAAATTTTTCAAAATTTATAAGGAAAAGCAAAAAAACTTTGAAAAAAAATTTCAATAAAAACGGGCTTTCAAGAAGGACCTCGGTAAACTAAAAAGTTGCCTTTAATTATTATGTAAGGCTGCTAAATGGTCGTTCGCTCGAAAGCCACTCAAAATTTCACCCTTTTAAATTTTTTTTTATATTCGGAGTTTTAAAAGGAGGCAGATTTCATGGATGGGGATGAAAAAGGGGGTGTAGATATTGTAAAAAGGGAAACCCGTGTGGTCTCCCGGGCCCCTTTTATGTGTGATGGAAATTTGGGGGAACTGTCTGGGGTATTATAATTCGTCAACGTTACTTGAATGAATATTTGGGGGTGATTTATAATGATTACAACTTTACGGGGGGGTTTAACTTGTTTTACTTCACTATCTGATTGTAGTGTGACCACTTCTCACTACGGATAGTACTGAACAAGGGGGTATACTTAAGGGGAAGGAAAATAAGTTTTAGGTTAGGGATTAGCTTGCCACCAGCCCTGACGAGTATTTCGTATGATTACTCCCGGGGCACGTTAGTTTAATATTAATACTAGATTGATCTTGGTAGTCGTGGTCCGGTACTAGGGATTATACCTAGTAAAGGGCGGAACTCTTTTTGGAAGTGTTGGGAATTATTTTCCTAACTCAGAAAAATCACCTGGGTTTTCATAATAACACAAGAACTATATTTGTAAATGAAATCCTATTTATTTTGAAAACATGGTAAGTCTCTCACTTGAGATCATCTTCAGCATATAAGGTTAACACTATATAGAGAAAACTCTACTCTTGACAAAAAGAAATGCGACTTCACGCTCTGACCTAGGAATCTCCCTTAGTGATGAGATAAAGCTCTTCTGAGCAAAAAATCTCCTTCACTAAATTTCTATTCAGTGCATTGCCCTACACTAGGTAACAAAAATCTTAATATTTATAAATCACACCTGGAAGATAGGTATCTAGTAGAGAAAGAATATGGCGAGAAAGTGTTGTTTGTGTGTTACAGAAAAACCATGTGGTTTTTCTGAAGGAGACACGGACAGCCTGCAGTGACGCGAAGAGACGAATGTCGTTAATAAACTTATAAGGATGGGCGGAACATCTATGCCTTAGTGACACTGAACTGTACCTATATATTTATATAGAAATATATAGATATAATATACTAAGGGGAAAGAGAACACAGGAGTTAGGGACGAAGGTCTTCCCCTGCAGTGACGCGAAGAGACGAATGACTCGTTTGGGGCCTCGTGGGCTTCCCGCAACAAATGGAACTTGTTTGGAAAGTCTCACCGTGATTTTCAGATAAAAACTTATAATCCCGAAATAACTATTTAAGTAATGAAAACTCGCGTACCTCAGAAAAAACTGCCCCTAATACCAAACCAGTTACTTTGATGTAAAAGAATTTAATATTTTTAACCTAATATTCAAGAAGGAGGGTTTTTATATGTAATGTCGACCCTCCGAACACCTATTTCAGAGTGGAGTGGTATTGAAGACTTGCTTAGATTTTTGTGGGGGCTTTAATTTTAGCGGGGATCCTTACTATAACCCCCATATATGACCATAACCGATAACGATAGGGATTATTTTGAAGGACGTTAAGACCTTGGGAGAGTTCCTTGGTCTGACCAGATGGCTGGCAAAAAGTAAAAAGAACTGACATCATTAGTTATCACTGATCGCAGAATAATTACCCACGAATTTGGACTCGCATACGGCAGGTGAGAGAGAGAGAGGGTGTGAAAAAAGGGAAAAAAGAAAATGGCGGAAGAAGGATAGAAGATAAACAAATGGTGGTATGATAGCAGGGCGATGAGTCACCCGTGAGACATAGAGGAAAAAATTACCTACTGACAAGACATAGCTCGGGAATTTATAATAATAATTCTCATACTATCATCTCCCGAATAATGGGCATTACACGCGTCTATTCTCCGGGAAAATTAAATTCTATGGCATCAAGTCGCTACTTACGGATCATGTTTCCGTTTTTAAAGCTGCTTCCAAGAGGAGGTGTGTATGGGACGAATTAGAGTGAATTTAATAGAAATTCTTCTGTTCTTTGAAACGGGGGTCTGCTTGTGTTTAGATTAAAACGAAAATCCAATAAAAGGAAGTATCCCAGTCAACCTGATACCTGGGTAATGAACGTGACCGTCAACCTTGACTTAGTCCGCATTCTCGGTGCAGAGATATACCCAGGGGCGCACGCCGGCTTGCCTCTGGTAAATGATAAGAGCCCTACAAGTCCTGAAATGTCCGTCACAACCGCAAGCTGGTTGCTGTAAAGTGAAAAGCGTAGTACTACTATCTCGAATTAAAATACTCCTCCCACTGAACCAGGCTTCGCCCGTGAGAATCAACGCTCCGACTTCTAGACATGAGAAATCTCCTAGACCAAATTTTTTTCATCTAGTCTGACACTACACTCACCTCTGACTCACTAAATTACATTGAACACTTTTCGCTTAACCCTCACCTGAATAACCGGGTCGTGTTGATTGTAACTTGAATTAAATCCCTTGAAGACTCCCGAACCAGACTGAGTCTGTTAATGAAATTCATCTGAGACTGGTATCCCAATCAACCTCTTACCTGGATATATTACGAACATACTGACCCTCAATTAGTTTTGAATCCTTGTCAATGTTTTACATTTAACACTTTTCTATTTGATTTCCACAAGAGTAATAACCCGGGTGACGCTACAACTCCCTCTAACCAGAGTAGGTATTAAACTTTCAAGTTCATAAAATAAAATTTCAACGTTCATAAATAAATTTTCAATGTTCATGTTCAAAATAATTCTTCCTCGTTTTCTAATTTAACACTTTTGGGATACCGACTTTTCCATCTTGTTGTTGATGGGTGACATCATGGTCTTGTTGACGCCCGGTACTTTCTTGATGGCCTTCAGCTCTTCCATACTTTTCAGGAACTCTTGTAGGTTCTTGGAAGCTAAGAGTGGTGCCCATTCCTGAGCCGGTGTCGCTGCATTCTCCCCTCTCCGTAGCTGTTTGGGTCACCGCTGTTGTTCTGCTGGTTTGTTGCAGGAAAACGGCGGGGGGCGGACAGGGTGTTTTAGACGCCCCTTGATTCCCGCACGGCAATTATGTACAGGTTCTTGGCGCCTGTGTTGTCAGCGCAGCTCATGTCGGTGACGGGTAGACCGAGGGAACCCCAGGACTTCCCTCCCGACGAGGCTTCACGTTTCCCCTCTCTGCCATGGTGGTGGTTTTCAGCTAGATGTGGCGTCTGTAGTGGCTAGGAACGGCTGCTACGGCGGTGAAGCGCTGCATCGATGGGGCGAGCGGGCGGCGGTAGCGTTGAAGGGCGGCTGTAGCGGTGAACGTGGCTGCTAGCTGAGGCGAGCCTGGCATCGAGGCGCGCGGTATGCTCTAAGGGCGCGGCGGTCTTCAAGGGCGCGGCAGTCTGAGACGCACGGTATGCTCTGGCTGTCGGCTAGGCGTGGCGGCTGGCTGGCTGTCCAGGCTGGCGGAGTTGACGGCTAGATGCGGCGGCTACGGCTTGCTTCTTACAGCTCACGCTCACATGGTCATGGGTTCATGTATGTATTGTGTTTGGTTTATAGGGAGAGAGATCTAATAAGCCTACTATAAAGATCGATTACTATATGAAAATTTACTGAAATTTGACTATCTTGTTATTTATTTTCCCAGGTGCGCTTCTGTTGCTGTTATTTTTAGGAAATAATATACCACCGCTTTAGTCACCAGTGTGTTGACGGAAATTTGGGGTAACTGGTCTGGGGTATTATAATTCGTCAACGTTACTTGAATGATATTATTTGGGGATGATTTGATAAATGATTACAACTTGACGGGAGGATTTAACTTAGTCCCTTTTGACTTCACTATCTGATTGTAGTGTGGACCACTTCTCACTACGGATAGTACTGAACAAGGGGTATACTTAAGGGGAAGGATAATAAGTTTTTTGGTTAGGGATTAGCTGCCACCAGCCCTGACGAGTATTTTCCCCTATGATTACTCCCGGGGCACGTTAGATTAATATTAATACTAGATTGATCTTGGTAGTCGTGGTCGGTACTAGGGATTATACCTAGTAAAGGCGGAACTCTTTTTGGAAGTGTGGGGAAATTATTTTCCTAACTCAGAATAATCACCTGGTTTTCATAATAACACAAGAACATATTTTTTAAATGAAATCCTATTTTTTTGTAAACATGGTAAGTCTCTCACTTGAGATCATCTTCAGCTATAAGGGTTAACACTATATAGAGAAAACTCTACTCTGAACATAAGAAATGCACTTCACGCTCTGACCTAGGAATCTCCCTTAGTGATGAGATAAAGCTCTTCTGAGCATAAAATTCTCCTTCACTAGAATTTCTATTCAGTGCATTGCCCTACACTAGGTAACATAAAACTTAATATTTATAAATCACACCTGGAAGATAGGTATCTAGTAGAGAAAGAATATGGCGAGAAAGTGTTGTTTGTGTGTTACAGTAAAACCATGTGGCTTTCTGAAGGAGACACGGACAGCCTGGGAGTGACGCGAAGAGACGAATGTCGTTAATAACACTTATAAGGATGGGCGGAACATCTATGCCTTAGTGACACTGAACTGTACCTATATATTTATATAGAAAAATATAGATATAATATACTAAGGGAGAAAGAACACAGGAGTTAGGGACGAAGGTCTTACCTTCAGTGACGCGAAGAGACGAATGACTCGTTGGGGCCTCGTGGGCTTCCCGCAACAAAATGGAACTTGTTTGGAAAGTCTCACCGTGACTTCAGATGAAAACTTATAATCCCGAAATAACTATTTAAGTAATGAAAACTCGCGTACCTCAGAAAAAACTGTCCCTAATACCAACCAGTTTACTTTGATGTAGAAGAATTTAAAATTTTTAACCTAATATTCAAGAAGGATGGTTTTATATGTAATGTCGACCCTCCGAACACCTATTTCAGAGTGGAGTGGTATTGAAGACTTGCTTAGATTTTTGGTGGGCTTTAATTTTAGCGGGGATCCTTACTATAACGCCCATATATGACCATAACCGATAACGATGGGATTATTTTGAAGGACGTTAAGACTCTGGGGGAGTTTTCCCTTTGGGCTGACCAGATGGCTGGCAAAAGATAAAAAGAACTGACATCATTAGTTATCACTGATCGCAGAATAATTATCCCACGAATTTGGACTCGCATACGGCATGTGAGAGAGAGAGAGGGTGTGAAAGAAGGAAGAAAGAAAATGGCGGAAGAAGGATAGAAGATAAACAAAATGGTGGTAATGATAGCAGGGCGATGAGTCACCCGTGAGACATAGAGGAAAAAATTACCTACTGACAAGACATAGCTCGGGAATTTATAATAATAATTCTCATACTATCATCTCCCGAATAATGGGCATTACAGTAGCTTCCTTATTTTCTTATGTTCTTAACCCCCTCACGCCCAGAACGTAATTTCTATTGTAATTTGGGTACCATTAGACGATTTTTAGTGAGTATAAGGAATATTTTAGAGATATGACCTGTTTAGTATCCTTGTCCACTAACTAATTTGGTATATTTAGTGACTTCGTAATTTTATGGCTCGACAACAGACACTTTCATATAGCAAAGGAAAGATCTGGGTGTGAAGGGACATAATTGACCTTTATTCAATCTGACTAAATGAAATGCCAGGCATTATTTGTCTGAACGCAAAAGTAGCAGGCGACACCACTTCTTTCATTGTTGCCAAGATAAAGGGTAACCGGATGTTTCGCCCCATGGACGTTTCGCCCCCTCCTAATCGCGGACGTTTCGCCCCATATTAGCGGACGTTTCGCCCCACACTAGCGGACGTTTCGCCCCCATTCGTGGACGTTTCGCCCCACTCGCGGACGTTTCGCCCCCCGGATTCGCCCCACGTCAATTACTATACTATTTCAAAACTGTTCATCAAATGACTACAAAATCATCAGAAATATTGATTTCTTATTTAATTACGTGACTTTTCTTCAGTGAAGGTAGCTTTTCCTACCTACCGCCAAATTCATACATTCCCTGGCAGGTAAATCCTCGTCACTATTTCAAGCTATTTTTCCTTTGATCCCGGACGTTTCGCCCCCATTTGCGGACGTTTCGCCCCACTCGCGGACGTTTCGCCCCCCGGATTCGCCCCACGGAAATTACTATACCGTTTCAAAACTGTCCATCAAATGACTACAAAATCATCAGAAATACTGATCGATTTATACAGGATCGAAATCCTGATCGGCTTGTCGTGCTTGATCAAAGGAAAGATGGTTTGAAATGGTGACGAGGATTTACTTGCCAGGGAATGTGTGAATTTGGCGGTAGGTAGGAAAAGCTGCCTGCACTGAAGAAAAGTCATGTCATGAAATGTGTGTCCTAGCGTGACCCATAACGGCTCTAATTATTTGATCCACACTGATGAAAAGTGATTTGATGCATGAAACTTGACGAACCCGCAAACTTGGCCAGTGATTCTCACTTTTGAGATGATTGACTTAAAATCCTATTACATATGACTCCCCAAATATATATGCAAAACATGATCGTGATCTTATTATATCTTTGCGAATTTCACCCCATGGATGTTTCGCCCCCGCCCAATCGCGGACGTTTCGCCCCCATTTGCGGACGTTTCGCCCCCCATTTGCGGACGTTTCGCCCCCCATTTGCGGACGTTTCGCCCCACTCGCGGACGTTTCGCCCCACTCGCGGACGTTTCGCCCCACGGAAATTACTATACTGTTTCAAAACTTCATCAAATGACTACAAAATCATCAGAAATACTGATCGATTTGTTTACGCACAAAATGATGACGAAATGCTGTTATCGACCGGCCTTAAAGGGAGTGTGCTTCGAATTCCGTACTATAGTCAAAACAGGATTTGAGTGATAGTCGATTTTTCTACGATAATTTCCATATTTCTTCTTTAAATCTCTCCAAATGTTGACACACTTAGTTTCTAACCAATACCTAACTACACGTCAAATTTCATAAAAATCAGATGAAATAAAAAAGTTCCTTCAGACACGTCCATTTTAAAACATTTCTGGGATTTAGATAATACAAAACGACTCTCCAAATCCCAGAAATTTTAATGGACGTTTCTGAAGGAACTTTTTTTATTTCTTAACCGATGTTTATGAAATTTGACATGTAGTTAGAAAAAGCCCTCTATGAGTGGCAGTCCATTGATATTCCGGCCGCTCTAGTACGGAATTCAGTACACTGTCCTGTCCCTTTAAGACCGATGGATAACAGCATTTCGTCATCATTTTGTGCGTAAACAAATGGATTAATACAGGGATCAATATTTCTGATGATTTTGTAGTCATTTGATGAAGTTTTGAAATAGTAGTGCCGACCGGGGTAATTTGGTCCTGGTTTTGACAAACTTTGATCTAGTTTCCATATCTATTGAAATAAACAAACAAAAAGTTAATACAATCATAGGAGGGTCACTACCTATATGTCATTAAAGTTTGAACAAATTTCCATTATAGCTCTGTTAGCAATACACTGCGAAGTGCGGACCGCATTGTTACACTAAATCGGGTAAATCGGACCTAACTCTGGGGTAAATTGGTCATATATATATATATAAAAAAAAAAAAAAATCTTAAAAATTTGACAAACCTCCAAAAACTTAAACATGTCATACCATGCCCATGGACACTATCAAACATTATGTGAGCTGTTCTTCACATTCTCTGGGGAGGCGGAAAGGATGACCAACACGCACACGTTGGGGTTCCAGTCTTTGAGTTCCTAGTCTTTCTTCTTTTTCTAGGTCTATGTTAGTTTTTCTTTTATAATTTCTAAGCATTGTTACTTAATTTAGTAATACTTTACACTAGGGCCAGAATTCCCTACACAATTGGGAGTATGGTTTCTGTTTACCTTATTGGATTCTAGGAAACATTCTCTCTATGAGCTTCCGTCACAAAGCACTTCTTTCGGAGATATAAGATGTTTTTAATAGGAAGGAGATCCGAGTGTATAGGAGATATGAAAATTAACCTAACTCCACCTTTTGACTCACTAACCTAACCTAACGCACGCTTTAACCTCCAAACTAATGTCAAATCTGCATTAAAAAAGTGTCCGCGGCAAGGGAAGAACAGAGGCGATGCAGGTCACAAGAGGAAGAAGAGTCAGGCGCACGTAAACACTTGGCTCTCGCCTCCCTATGAACATGTCATTATCTTCGAAAGTAATGATTTGCGACGGAAACTCAAGAGAAAATGTTTCCTAGATTAAATAAGGTAAACAGAACCACACTCCCAATTGTGTAGGAAATTTCGGTCCTAATGTAAAATAATACCGTTAAGTTACGTAATCAATGCCCATGTTAGGTTAGTTAACTAGCAGGGAGGTATGGGTGGGCATAGCCCCCCAGTTATGTCAGGAGAGTATTGGTTTATAGGAAGTATTGGTTGAAACTGCACATTTACCGTATCCATTAAGGTAAACAGAAATCATTCTCCCAATTGTGTAGAGAATTCTGGTCCTTGAGTAAAAATTTACCCTTAATTTATATACCAGCACCCTTAAACTAATTCCATATTAGCATTCAACATTCTGAAACAAAAGAAACAAGTGCAAATAAGCAGTTAATCCTCACCGTGATATGCCGTGAGGGGTACATTACACTGGGTCCAATTTACCCCGTGAGTGTTTTTGTCACCGGGGTAAATACGGACCCAAACTGAGCATTGATCATACGAAAATGAGACAAGATAGAGCATTTTTTATATTTTCATGTTAAAGTAGAGGAAAAACACTATATATACGCTTATTTACAAGAATGTACTCCGTCTCGTATTTGAATCCCATGAAAGTTCGCCAAATCAGCTGATTTTGTAAACAAACTTTGCCGCAACTTTTTTTTGCTGTCATTTTACTCATTTTCTATTTTGGTTTCTGGGTTCAGTTACATATCGATATTTATATTCATATTAATACTAGAAATGTTAAAATGGTTGTTTTACTACATGGGATATTCAAAACTGTTACACTCTTATTAATATTGAAACAAACACCAAAGCAAAAATGGCGGTCCGAATAGAACCGGTCCGTTGGAAGGACCAAATTACCCCGGTCGGCACTATAGTAATTTCCGTGGGGCGAATCCGGGGGGCGAAACGTCCGCGATTGGGCGGGGGCGAAACGTCCATGGGGCGAAACGTCCGCGATTGGGCGGGGGCGAAACGTCCATGGGGCGAAACGTCCGGCATTCAAGATAAAGAGCTGTGATTCATTTATTGTGACGAATTTTGCTGTAACATTTCTTCACGCACAAGAGGAAAGGTGCATGGGGTCATTTTTCTGAATTTTTCAATATTTTCAAAATTTAATAGAAAATTTATGGCGGACGATCCCCTAAATGCAGTTGTGATCACTTTTCCTGCGGCTGTCCAAAGATGAAGAGACAGAGTAAGGTTTATGCGATATACATATATGTGACCTGCAGGAAATAGGAGGGTAACTTATGCGTGGACAGACTGTTTTTTAAGGCAATCAGCAGAGAAACCTTTAAAACCCTGGATACATTTATTGAAAGTCACACCTGCACTGCCAATCCCACAACTGCTGGGGCCATTACTCCCTCACAGAACACAAGGGCACGGCTGCCACCACACATGTAACACACTGCCCACCACCACCACCACCCATTGCTACACAGGACACACTCCCAGAGGCACGGGTACAACCACAATTGTCCACACAACACACCACCTCAAAAGTGGATCTTCATGTGGCTGGCAATATCCTTCTTTGTCTTGAAACACTTGCTACAAATATCACACTTGAACTCCCGCAAGCCAGTGTGTCTAAAGGTGTGTTTGTTGAGTTCAGAAATGGTATAAAACCTTTTCCCACACTCCAGGCATTCATGATTTTTAACACCACTGTGTATCAGGGTGTGTGTGGTGAGGGAATCCTTTGCCGTAAATCTTTTCCCACACTCTAAACATTCATAATTTTTAACACCACTGTGTGTCAGGGTGTGTTTGGTGAGGTTACTCTTTCCAGTAAATCTTTTCCCACACTCTAAACATTCATAATTCTTAACACCACTGTGTGTCAGGGTGTGTTTGGTGAGGTTACTCTTTTCAGTAAATCTTTTCCCACACTCTAAACATTCATAATTCTTAACACCACTGTGTATCAGGGTGTGTTTGGTGAGGTGACTCTTTCTAGTAAATCTTTTCCCACACTCTAAACATTTATAATTCTTAACACCACTGTGTGTCAGGGTGTGTTTGATGAGGTCACTCTTGGTAATAAATCTTTTCCCACACTCTAAACATTCATAATTCTTAACACCACTGTGTGTCAGGTTGTGTTTGGTGAGGTTACTCTTTTCAGTAAATCTTTTCCCACACTCTAAACATTCATAATTCTTAACACCACTGTGTATCAGGGTGTGTTTGGTGAGGTCACTCTTTGTAGTAAATCTTTTCCCACACTCTAAACATTCATAATTCTTAACACCACTGTGTGTCAAGGAATGTCTCTCAAGCAGACTCTTGCGTTTGAATGTTTTGTCACACTGCTGGCACTTCAGCTCACTGTGTGCCTTGTGGCCTGAGCTGCCTGCCTCCAGGTGATTCTTGCCATCACCCCTGTGCCTCCCCACCCCTGAGGCAGACTGATCCTGCTGCTCCCGGCCACTCATGCTGCTGCCCGGCCCCACAGCCTCCACCGCAGCAACACTCCCACCAGCACGCGATGACCGGTCCTGCGGGAACTCTCGGGGATGCCTGAGGGAGCCGGGTCAGTGCCGGGCGGAGCAGCCGGCTTGGACTGTGACCTCAGCACCTGCAACAGTGGTGACAGTCAGTAGCTATGTGGGAAAAAATTTCAAAATTGTTAAATGCTATTGCAAGAGGTATCAGTGGAAAGGTCTTGAAACAAACTTTCCAATGATACCAAGTTGACCCTCCTAGGACCTAAAATAAGAAAGTTACATCAAATAGAAGTTCGCCTTTTGGGCATATTTTTGTCTTATAAAACAATAGGATTATTGTGATCGATAAAAATTTGGCATCATGAACACTCATGGTTAGGTTAGGTTAGGTTAGGTTTCATTAAAACAAGGTTAGGTTAGGTTTCTTTTTTTTTTTTTTTTTTTTTGGTTTGCGCAAAATAAAACTAGCACCATTAGAACAAGCACCTATTGCAGGCCAAGAAAATGTAGTTGGTGTCTCTGAAAACGAACGTGAAACTCTCCTCCATAATTACCAAACAAACAAACAGAACGAACGAACAACGAAATGAAAAACAGTGCATTGACATCGATTACAGATAGCCTGATAAAATTGTTGCTACTCGATAAAAACTTATCAAATTCGACATATAGACGGACAAATAACTAAAGAAACTTATTTTATTAGTTTCAAGATTAATTTCACTCGCCTTCAGCAAAATTGACGAGCGTTTTGGCGACCTGTCACGAAAAACATCTCCATTTCCGCGGAATGTACGTGATTTCAGAAATGTTCCGAGAATTTTCGAGAATTGTTTCTGCAACGAGTTGAGGGGTCAATGTGTGTACTACGTCATCAAATCATGTGTAAGCTCGTGCAATCACAGGAAAAACACACAAAAACTGATTCTTAGGGGGTTCACAACACAACTTTTGCGCTAAATTTTGCCAATTTCGATGAAAAGAAAACGGGGCCGAGCTGAAATGTTGACAAAGTTGTCAAGCGTGAAATCGGAGAATATGCACATACCTACAGTCAGCACACAAGAGAGCCACGCACTGCCCTGACACTCTGCTCCTGCCTGCGGGGCCCACACCCTGCTTCCTGCCTCACTCACACCGTGTTGTGTTGTGGTGGACGCCAGCAGGACAAAGGTGGTGACGTTGAGGGCGTGGTGGTGGGCGTGGACACTGCAGCAGCAAGTGTTGGAGAGGGCAGGATCCTGCACCAGGGGCAGGACACAGACGCAGGCGGTGCAGGACAAGGGAACCCACAGGCCAGTGTTGCGTTGCCTTGTTGATCAAGAGTCTGGCCTTAACAACGGCACTCCCATACCAGCTACTTGGCACATTTTCTACCTGTTAGGTCGCAGCCTTTATTTGTCTTGGGTAAATCTGCAGTTTCAACCAATACTCCCAATCACCATTTTCTTTTCCCCGCCCAACGCCTGGGGGACTGTGGCAAATCGGGGGTTTTGGGTGGGGAAGGGAAATTGGCTGTCACTGGTTCATGATGCCCACAGAAACATAACCTTGCAGAACCTTAACTACACCTGTAATACTGCGGCTTAATACAATACAGAGACATTGGTGACGTACCCTAGATAACAGTAAAGTCGCCACCTGCACTAATGTCGCCAGCCACCATCCATATATTACGAATTATAGCATCACTACTGATGTGTATGTGCCACTTAATTAAGATGATACACTAATTTATATCATGACTGTATAATCTACCCTGTTTCACCGTTGTTTTATGCTTTGTAGCTGCAAGTATAAACGGTTTACAATTTCACTACTCGTTTTTTTTCGCGCGACGACAACGGCGGCAAGACACTCAGAACATAAACACTAGCTGGCGATCTTAGTGTAGCCCGTAATCAACGTCGCCACTCGGTTGATATTTTTGTAATTTGTTCATTTATAGCCATGCTATGACACAGATGAAGACACAAAATGACAGACTCTCCAGATAGCCCCTTCTAACTGTCCTGTAATCATGGATGTAGAAATGTAAGTATGAACGCCACCAGACGTCTGTAGGGTGGGTTGGGGAGATACCGTACATGTGGATGTAACGTACAAATGCTCCCTTGGCCATATTTATAGGTTTAGGATAGTTACCGTATAAATGTAGTAAGAGGAAAGGGTTCGATCAGCTGAGCGGGGAGAGATTTGGATGGCGGGCGCTTGGATAATTTTAGAGGTGAGTTTTGTTGTTTTTGGCATGTCCCATGTAATATTTGGCCTCCATTTCATGGTCTCTTGTGTTCATGAATATGCCAGCAGTGTGGGGGTAAGGTATTAAGTATCGAAATGTGTTCAGTTGTGATGTACCAAAGGGATATAAAGACATTCCAGCCACACGAACAATCCGAAATGTTGGTTTACATGTGAATGGCGTCATGTGGACACTTCGTACAGTGTGGTTTTTAAATGTAGGTAACATCCACAGTGTAAACAAAAAATTTTAAATTCTGGTATGGGTTATGTGTTTTCAATAATGTCAAGTAGGATGCAGCAACATAATATTAGATAGTGACACCTATCACAGTAGTGATTTCATTCATCTGTTCATAATCCTTGTGGTGTTTTACCAGTATGTTTCCATGCTTCCATCCATGCTTGTCAAGATTGTGTAGCCTAATGAAACTAGGCTATAGGCCTATATCTACATTCTAAAGGTAATTCCAAGCAGTGTTAAGTTCAATCAAATTAAAATATGCCAAATATTGCATTAAATCATCTGCATTTATTACAAATAATTATTAATTTATGTTTCCCTTCTGGAAGTGCTACAGAAGCACTTCCATGATTAAGTACATTATGTAGGGTAATGAAAGTATTAATAGGATTGCAAATATATATTAAAAAAAAAAAATCCAGGAACTTCAAAGTCAAAATTTATTTTCACTTTTTTTTACTTTAACTTTTTAATTGATTAAAATTGCTTGCACTATTATATTGCTAATATAAATTGATTTGATTTCATCACTAGGGTCCATTTCATGAAATGTGTGCCCTAATTCAACTGTGCTTGATTTTTTTATTTTCAATTTTTTTTTTTACTTATCGATAAATATCTCTGTATGGAGCGTCCTCACCTATGGATGGTCCGTAACGTTTTTAGTTTTTTTTTTTCAGGCCTATTTTTCAGTTGCCTTTATCATGTTGCCAGAGTTGTGCCTTACACATAATGTAGTCCATATCTTATATTTTGTAATACATAATAAAAATTCAGATTCACTCAATTTTTTTTTTCCTGATTTTAAAAATAAAAAAGTGTACGGTACATCCCCACCCACCTACCACGA
>JACEEZ010013755.1:0-15457 GCA_016584305.1 Chionoecetes opilio
GGACCTAGAATTAGATATCGGAAACGTCCAGGTCACGCAAAAATCGAAATTTGAGGTGTTATAACTACGTGCCTTGAAATGCATTGAACTACAGTAGAACTAAGAAAGGTTTTATTCTAGTGTTTGCCCAAAACCCCCCCTCTCCCAAAAGATGTTGTTGCCTCAGACAGACAGGCGACACACATCCTGTAGCTTATGTTGTTCCCTAAAGACAGACAGGGGGACACACATCCGTAGCTTAGTTGATAAATTAGTTACATACATATAATATATACTATTCAGGATCTAATATCATAGCCGGGAAAGAACCCCCTTTAATTTTGTTTTTTTTTTTTTGTTTACATCACAAAGGACTGGCCAAGGGCACAACAAAAAGAGGTAACAAAGCCCGCTTTAGTTGCCAGTCCCTATAAAAAGACAGTAAGAGAATAAAGAAAGGGGGGGTGGGTCAGATACAAGATAAGTAAAATTGCGTTATTCCCTCTACCCACTTGCTAAAATAAATGACAATTATTTTGCTTACGGTATTAAATGTACATAAACTAATGACTAATCAATCTACATGTTATAGAACAACCAGGGAGGACTTTTAAACTTGCTATTCATTTACTAATACCCCACAGAATAGGCATGGCCAGAAGAGCAAAATATGTTATTGAAAAAAAGTAACAAGAGGAAATTGATAGACACCAAATACGAGACCCAGGGCAGACAGGACAAGAATATAAATAAAACAAAATGAAACATAATGACGTTAGTAGGGAAATTATGTGAGGTGGCCATTGCTTGTAACATGGATAACTATGGATGATATATCATATATATATCATAACATATGACTATGGATAATGACAGTGCTATTAAATCATAAAACATCATGAGGGTCACGTGTACAGTAGCATACCTATATGTAAGGCCATGATCTTTACGTGACCAGTTTTTAAGCTGGCTGATCAAAGACACCAGACACCGAGCGTTGGGTTGATGGCAGTCTAGCACCACCGAAACCTAGGCACACAGGCCACCAACCTGCTTTTTGCGTTGAGAAATAATAATTTTCATCCCCCAACCCCGGGGCCAGCAAACCCCCTAGGACAAAAACCCCCCTCGGACAAAACCCCTGGGGAAAAAAACCCCGAAAAAAAACCCCCAAGCTAAATGGAAATAGGAAAAAAAACCCCCTCATTTAAATACCATTAAAATTGAAAAAAAAATAAATTAAGAAAATTTATTACTGAAGTAACATGAAAAATTTTACAATCTTTCTTTTTTTTTGTTCACCCCCCCTATCATTTTTTTGTCTACCTGAGTACCGTAAACCCCCATGTACCGTAGATAACACTAAAGCCCAGGACAAAGTTTCTTTTTTTATATACGACTTAGGGTGGTTAATACTTTCATTTCTACATCATGATTTCGGAAAGGTTAAAAGGGGGCTTTTGGGGGGGGGAGTCTGTGTTTTGTGTTTCATCTGTGTCATGAAGGCTTAAAAACAAATTAAAAAATTCAACCGAGTGGCGACGTTGTAATGGCTACATAAGGTCGCCATCTAGGTTTATTTTCTGAGGTCCTCCCGCCGTCGTCGTCCCCTGAAAAAAAAAACCATAGGTAATTGTCATTTAAAACTACTGCGTATCATCTTCATGGACTAAAAAATCATTGATCTATCTTTCGTAATATTTGGGGGGGCGACATTTTTGCAGCTGGCGAAAAAATTTAATGTTTCTACGGACTATAGGTAAAAATTTTATAAAACCCTATCAACCCCTATCCTTAAAAAACCTATTATTAATAAGAATGAATATTTTCCCTCTCAGAGAAGTGTTCAACATAAAAATAATAAGAATAAAAATTATGTTTTTAAAATTTCTTTTTTTTTTTTCCCGGGGGGTTTTGTCCTCGGGTTTTTTTCTTAGGGGTTTTTTGTCCTGGGGGTTTTGCCCTGGGGTTTTTTTTTCCTGGGGGATTTTGTCCTGGGGGGGTTTTGTGCTCCCTACACTCGCCAAGCTCAGTGGGCCTTGATGAAAAGGAGCAGATTATGTTGCCCCTCACACCCTTTTGTTGTCCACACCCTATAGCGATACCAGTTTTCGTATGGTTCGAAAAAAAAAATAGTGGGCAAAATTCCGAACGCAACCCAGAACTAATGGTTTTAGTTTAAGTACGAAAAGCACCAGGTGATCGCAGACACACGCAGGAGTAAGTTCGGAAATTTTTGAAAATGTTTTAAAAATAATTCTCTGCGAATGCCCGCGATCAATTTTTACGCAAAAGGGACGTACGCACGCAAACCAAATCGAACAGGTACGCAAAATCATAAGTTAGAAGCAGGTGATCGCAGGTCAAAATTTTAGGTTTGGCCAGGTTTTGGGGACCGTACAGTTGGAATGTGTTGCGTACCTGTTGCGATCATGTTACGATCGTGTTGGTTTCCTGTTGGATCCTGTGGTTGTAGGCACCCCCAACCATTGTGCTTTTTCCCGGGGATCCCCTATGCCCTGCGTATCCAAATAAATTTTTGCGTGTGAGTTGCTGTTATTGCGTACTACTGCGTTTGAGAAAATTTTTTAAAAAATAGTGGGCCTTTCTAATCCGTGTCAGTAGTTTTGAATCATTTTTGGGTCACTTTTAAATTTTTTGATTTCTTGGGAGCTTTCACCAGTTGACTCTTCGATGACCCCAAACAGTATGAAAAAAATATGAATCGGCTCCGTTTTTTGGGGTTTTTTCACGTGACCCATATTCGCAAATACCACGAACCCAGCACGCAGGTCAAACGCAACTTGTAAGTTTTGAACGCAACTCAAACGTAACTCGTAAGTTCAGCACGCAACTCACACGCAACTCGCACGCAACTCGTACGCCGATGATCGCAAATATTGGGAGATCATAAGTTCAGTTCGCAACCCACACGCAACCCACACGTAACCCACACGTAACCCACACGCAACTCACACGCAGCCCATAGGTCGAATAGGTTACAAATTGACAAAATTGTTGATTTCGGTTGCGTTTGGTGCGTATACAAATATATTTTTACACGCAACTCATAGGTTTCACCATACGCTATGGTGTGAGGGCACCATAAGCAAGTGTATTGTAGATAGAAGAAAATGAAGATAGGTGAATAAAGCGTTTACAAATTGTATACTGAACAAAACGACCAAGACAACCGTTTTGTTTGACCTCTGCTTAAGCTGGTCAGAGAATGTCTAGTGGTTGTGTGTATCTAAATCTATGGTGCTTTATGTTTACAAATATTCGTTGATTTGAATATGTTCTAATATTCAATAATGATACAGCCTGCATGAAAAATATACATCTCTATACATTGCATATTAGATGCTCAATGTGAGACGCAGTATCAACGACTGGGTAGAAGCAGGAGTATCACGTTGGCACTGAACTCAAACATAACTGCTAACAATACACACTAAGGACATACCATAAAAAAGTAATGTGTAATTTAGTCAATGACATAGCAGGCGGATGATGACTCAGGATAATTACACGATACATAATATTTTATACCTACACATGGTAATGTCTAAAGGCAGAGGCGTTTTCAGTAGTGGCACGGCTGAGGCAAACGGATGCAAACGATTTTTCAATGCCCTGACCATGAGAAACGGTTTGAGGTGTACCCGTGTGCACTGTTTCGATACGCATCCGACCTCATTTCAGCTCAATATTTTAACTAACACGCCCCAGCAAACATTGTTCATTACGGGCCCCACGTGCATCAAATTCAGTGTCGGTAAATCACAAACGACATATTGGCATGAGTCGGGCAACACCGTAATGAAGTTATCGGCCTGGCTGCGGACGACAACTTGTGCGTTCATGGTTTGCACCCCGGGCCTGTGTCGGTAAAACCGTTACGTTCTGTGTCAGATTCTGTGTCAGGCATATCCGTAACCAAAATAGTGCCATACGGAGCACAAACGGGCCGACATAGCATCTAAAATCGTGCCATAAGTGTGGGCAATACACAGCAACGGTAATCGTGCCACAAGCAGGCCGATTTAGCATCTCGAATATGTGCCATAAGAGGGCCTACCCATCAACTGAATCGTGCCACAAGCAAGGTCCGATTTAGAGCAATCCAAATGGTGCCATAAGAGGGCCTATTACAGCAACTGAATCGTGCCACAAGCAGGCCGATTTTAGCATCCAAATAGTGCCTCAAGCAGGCGACTTAGTCATTGAATACTGCCACAATAGCAGCGACACGCACGCATTTGAATAGTGCCACAAGGGCAATATAGCAGCTGTAATAGTGCCACAAGCAGGCCGACAAGCAGTTGAATCGTATGTTTACCGTTCCTAATGCTCCGACAGCTAGCACACCGATTAGCTACCCCGCCCGGATAGCTACCCATGCCACGGACTACGCACGTACGGCCAGATGACGTCACACAGGAAAACATTGGCTACGCCTCCTGGACCAGAACATTATCGTCAGAATTCGCTTACTTTCACCTACACATATATATGCTAGAAAAACTTAACTCCAAACTATCAAAAATTTAACCAAAACCTAAATCAACCTAAACCAAACTTAACTTAACCAAAAATTTAAACATTTATGGTATATGATAATAGAAAGTATATTAGGTTTACTTAAGTTTGATTAGGTTAAGTTAAGGCTTGGTTTAGATTGATTTAGGTTTGGTTAGGTTTAAGATAGGTTTGGGTTAAGTTTGTAGACATATTTAGGTTAAAAATAAGCGAATCTGATGATAATGTTCTGGTCTGGAGGCGTGGCCCATGTTTTTACTGTGTGGGGACGTCATCTGCAGCGTGTGCGTAGTCGTGCAGGGGAGCTATCCGGGCCAGAGGCAGCAGTCGGCAACGCTACACGCCCCAGCTTTTAACAGAACACAAGGTTGTGCAATGGAGTTAATCTGTGTGCCAGGATTGGAATGGTTCCAACTCTACAGTATGAGTAAGACCAATATAGGCAACAAAGAATAAAAATTAGCAATATTACTTCAATATCAAAGCCCATACATCAATCAGTTATCGGCTGACAGTATATCAGTCTTGGACTGTGGTTGAGGCAGAATCTGGCATGGCAGTCAGAATTCAATTTCACAATGTGGCCCTAATACACCATTCAGGCGATGCTACAAGAATTAAATGTATGAGGATTAAAGCAAACACCATAATTATGTATAAATATAATTTCATAAGAAATAATCACTGTATTGTTACAAAAGTGGAAAAAAAGTCCAGACAATGTGGAGAAAATTTCTATTAATGAAAGAAAATAAACGAAATAAATAAACAAATACATGAAATGAATAAATTAAATTAATTAATAGATGTAAAATAATTATATAGATATATAATAGACTTATAGTTATAGAATATATTATCATATACTATGAGATATATATGTAGTATATATATATATACTATTATATCCTACTATATATGAGATATATACTATATAAATATATATATATATATATATATTATAGATTCTATATATATAGATATATATATATCTATTATATAATATATATATATATAATATAAATATATAGATATATATCTATCTATATATATATAATAATATATATATATATCTATATATGAATATATAATATATATATAATATTATATATATATATATATATATTATATATTATATATTATATATCTATATATATATATATTAATATATATATATATATATATATATATATATATATATATAATATATAATATATATATTAAATTTTATATATATCATCTATATATATAATATATATAATATTATATTATAATATACTATAGTATATATATATAGTATACTAGTGTATATATAATTGAGATATATATATATATATGTGATTATATATATATATTATATATGAGTATATAGTAAGTAGATTAGTATAATATAATATATATATATGTATAAATATAAGTAATGAGATATAATACTATATTAACTAGTATATATATGAGAATAATTAGAGATATATGAGTATATAAAATATATATAATATATGAATACTAATTATTATATATAGTATATATAGTATATATATATAGAATAATATATATATATAATATAATAATATATATATATATATTATAATATATATAATATATATATATATATATATATTAATTAATATAGATATATATATATATTATTATATATATATATATTATTATATATATATATATACTATATAATATATACTCATATAATATAAATACACATATATATATATATTATATATGCATATAACACTATATAACATATATATATAATATCTATATATATAATATATATTATATATATATATACTATTATATATATATATATATATATACATAATAAAATATTATATATATATAATATATATAATAATAGTATATATATAATATAATATATATATATATATATATATATAGTTATATATATATATATATACTATATATATATATATATATATATATATATATATATAATATATATATATTATATATACTATATATATATATATATATATATATATATATATATACTATTATATATATAGATCATATATATTAGAATATACTATTATATATATATATATATATATAAATATGTATAGATAATATATATATATTATTATATATAAGATTATATATATTATATTATATTATATATAATACATATATAATATAATTTAATTTAATGTCTATTTAATCTATTTATTGAGTCACATCATGTATTTGTTTATTTATTTGCGTTGATTTGTCTGTTCATTAATAGAAATTTTCCCACTCATTTGTCTGGACTTTTTTCCACTTTTGTAACAATACAGTGATATATTTATTAGAAAATTATATTTATATACATAATTACTTGTTGTTTCCTTTACAGTATTTATTTCTTGTAGCTCGGCCTGATGGTGTATTGGGCACACATGTGAATTGAATTTGATGATGACCAGTGCCAGCCTGCCTCAACCACAGGCTAAGACTGATATCTGCAGCGAGACTGATGATTATGCTTGAGTTGAAGTAATAGTGATAATTTTTATTCTTTGGTGCACTATATTGGTCCTAGCTCATACTGATCAAGAGTTGATGAACGCCACTTCAATCCTGGCAGACAGTTATTTACATTCACAAACCTGTGTTCATTAAATAGTGGGGCGGTGTAAAGCGTGCCGACTAGCGGCTTGCACTGCCCGGATAGCTACACCTGCCACGATGTGTATCGCACATACGCTGCAGATGACGTCACACAGGAAACATTGGCCACGCTCCAGGACCAGTAACTATTATCATCAGATTCGCTTATTTAACCTAAATAGCTAACAAAAACTTAATACCCAACCTATTCTACAAACTAACAAACACCTAAATCATATCAAACCAAGCCTTAACTAACCTAATTCAAATCTTAAAGTAAACCTAAATATACCTTTTCTATTATCATATAAAAATAAAGTTTAAATTTTCTGGTGATAGTTAAGGTTTGGTTTAGGTTTTGATTTAGGGTTTGGTTAAATTTTGGAATAGGTTTGGAGTTAAGTTTGTAGACATATATATTTAGGTAAAATAAGCGAATCTGACGATAATGTTCTGGTCCAGGAGGCGTAAGCCATGTTTTCCTGTGTGATGTGACGTGTCTTGCACCGTTACGTGCGTAGTCGTGGCAAGGGTAGCTATTCGGGCGGGGTAGCTATCGGTGTGCTAACTCGGCATTAGGAATACGGTTTAAATACACGATCCAAATGCTTTGCGGCCTGCTTGTGTCGGCACTTATTCAGCTGTATATTGGCCGACACTTGTTCGGCACTAATCAAATGTAGTCGGCCTGATCTGTTGTCAGTATACTCAATAGCTCAAGGTGACACGGCCTGCTTGAGGCACTATTTGTATGCTAAATCACCTGCGCCTGCTTGGGGCACACGTATTACAGTTTGATGGTATAGGCCACTTTCTATATGGCACATTTGGACAAGCTGTAAATCACGGCCTGCTTGCGGCACGAATTCAGGTTGATGCGTTGTTATGGTAGCCCTCTTATGGACATTTTGCGTGCTAATATCGGTCCTGCTCTTCGTGCACGACTACAGTTGCTGTGTTGGCCCGCTCCGTATGCCGATTAGATGCTATGTCGGCCCGTTTGTGGCCTCAGTACGTGGCAATATTTTGGTTACGGATTGCCGGACACAAGACTTCTGACACAGACAACGTAACGTAACACCGACAAAGGCCAGGGGTTTGCCTCTAAAAACATGAAACGCATATACAAGTTGTCACGGTCCGCTAGCAGGACACGCAAACTTTCACATACGGTTTGCCGACTCGCCCAATGCCAATAGTCGTTTGTGATTTACGACACTGAGTGGATGCCGGCCCGTAATGAACATGTTTGCTGGGGCGCTATGTTAAAATATAATCTGAAATGTAGGCGGACTTGCATACGAAAACAGTGCAATATGTGGTAACCTCAAATCGTTTCTCATGCATCAGGGCATTGTAAAAATCGTTTGCATCACGTTTGCAGACAGCGTGCCAATACTGATGAAAACGCATCCTGCCTTTAGACATTACCCATGTGTAGTTATAAAAATACTATGTATCGTGTAATTTATACACTGATGTCATCATACCCGCCTGCTGTATGTCATTGCTAAATTACACATACTTTTTTATGGTATGTCCTTAGTGTGTATTGTTAGCAGTTATGTTTGAGTTCAGTGCCACACGTTGATACTCTGCTCACCTACCCCAGTGTCGCTGTAGTGCGTTCTCACTTGAGCATATTCGAATATGCAATGTATAGAGATGTATATTTTTCATGCACAGGCTTCGTATGTCATTATTGAAATATTAGAAACCTATTCAATATCAACGAATATTTGTAAACATAAAGCACATAGATTTAGATACAACCACAACCACTAGAATTCTCTGACCAGCTGTTTAAGCATAGGTCAAAACAAACGGTTGTCTTGGTCGTTTTGCTTCAGATACAATCGTTTGTAAACGCTTGTATTCAACCTTATCTTCATTACAGTCTTCTATCTACCAATACACTTGCTTATGGGTGCCCTCACACCATAGCGCTATGGTGTGTAAACCTATGACACTTGTCGTGTAAAAAATATATTGTATACGCACCACAAAACGTCAACGAAATCAACAATTGTTGTCAATTTGTAAACCTATTCGACCTATGGCTGCGTGTGAGATTGCGTGTGGGTATACGTGTGGGTTACGTGTGGGTTGCGTTGTGGGTTGCGAAACTGAATTACATGATCTCCCACTACTTGCGATCATCGGCGTACGAGTTGCGTGCGAGTTGCGTGTGAGTTGCGTGCTGAACTTACGAGGTACGTTTTTGAGTTGCGTTCAAACCGTTTACAATGTGCGTTTGACCTTGCACGTGCTAGTTTGCGTGGTATTTGCGAATATCGCGTCACGTGATTAAAAACCTATAAAAGCGGAAGCCGATTCGTATTTTCTTCAGTATGCTTTGGTCAATCGAACGATGTCAACAGGTGAAAGCTACCACAGAAATAAGATAAAAGTGACCCCAAAAGTGATGTCTCCCCCAAAAAAACTACTGACACGGATCGAGAAAAGGCCCACTATTTATATAATTTATAACACCATGTAGTACGCAACTAACACCAACTCACACGCAAAACTAATAGGTGGATACGCAGGGCATAGGTTGGGATACGCTGGGAATAAGCAAATAGGTTGGGGGTGCGCTACACACGCAACAGGATCGCAACAGGCACGCACACGATCGTAACATGATCGCAACAGGTACGCAACACATTCGCAAATGTCAACGTTACACAAACCTGGCCATGATACCTCAAATTTGCACCTGCGATCATACCTAGTTCATAACTTATGAGTGCGTATCCGTTCGATCGAGGCGTGCGTAGCGCACCCTGTTGTATAAATTGATCGCAGCTATTCGCAGAGAATTATTGAACATGTTCAACATATTTCCGAAACTTACTCTCGTGTGTTTTCTGCGATCACCTGCGTGCTTGTTGCGTACCTTCAAATAACTATCATATAAACCTATTAGCGACGCGCTGTGAGTTGAGTCGTTGTCGGAACCTTATGACCACACTACTTTTATGTATGCAAACCTATACACACACATAATGGTGATGCTATATGGTGTGAGACAACATAAGCTGTGAGGGCCAACCATAATACATGCGCCTGTCATCAAGTAGGCCTACTGAGCTATGGCGAGTGTAGTAGCACAACTAAACCCCCACCTAGGACAAAATTCCCCCTCAGGAAAAAATACCCTAGTGACAAAGCACCCCCCTAAGGACAAAACTGCCCCTACAGAAAAAAAACACTGAGGACTACAATGAACCCCCCTGCGGACAAAAAAAAAAAACAAGAACTTTTAAAATCATAATTTTTATTCTTATTATTTGTAGTGTAGGAACACTTCTCTGAGATGTAAAATATACTCATATATATATATTATAGGTTTTGATAGATAGCGTGTTGATAGGTTTTATAAAAAGTTTGTACCTATAGCACGTAGATAACACTTAATTATTCGCCAGCTGCAATAATGTCGCCCAACCGCCAAATATTAAGACAAATGTAGCATCACTACTGATTTGCATATGTACCATCTGAAGATGATACGCATTAGTTTATATCATGACAAATTACACTATGGTCATTTTTTGTTTAAGGCGACACGGACGGCGGGAGGACACTCAGAACCATAAACATAGATGGCGACCTTTAGTGTAGCATTATCAAAGTCGCCACCGGTTGATATATTTGTCGTAATTTGTCATTCTATTAGCCATTTCACACGACACAGATGAGACACACAATAAGACAACAGAATCTCCCAGATAGCCCCTTCTAACCTTTGACTGAAATCATGGATGTAGAAATGAAGTATTAACGCCACCATAAGGTCTGTATATAACAAAAAAAACTTGTCCTGGCGACTTTAGTTGTGATCTACCGGTACATGGGGATTTATCGGTACTCAGGTAGACTGTAAACACCATATGATCGGTGGAGGTGAAACAAACAGCAAAGAAAGATTGGTAATATTTTCTCTATAGATTACTACACAGTACTAAAATTGCTTAAAATTATATTTTTTCTTCTAAATTTAAATGTATTTAAAATGAGGGGGTTTTGTCCTATTTCGCACTTTAGCATGTAGGGGTTTTGTTCAAGGGTTTTTTGTCCTAGGAGGTGTTTGTATCGAGGGGTTCGTGTCCCCTAGGGGGTTTTGTCTGGCGATCCCGGCCTGGGAGATGAACTATTATTATTTCTCAAACGCAAAAAAAGCAGGTGCTTGACCGTGTGCCTAGTGTTTCAGGTGGTGCTAGACTGCCATCATACCCAACGCTCGGGTTCTGGGCGCGTTCTTTGATCAGCACCAGCTTAAATTAAAAAACTTCTGGTCCTAAGTACTCATGGCTCTTACATATAGGTATGCTATCTGTACACTGTGACCCGCATGACTGTTTGATGATTTTAATAGCACTGTCATTATCCTAGTCATATAGTTATGATATATCATATGATATATCATCATAGTATCCATGTGACAAAGCAATGTGCCACACTGTTCACATAATTTCCTATAACGTCATTATGTGCATTTTGTTTTATTCTATATTTCTTCGTTCCTGTCTGCTGCCCGAGGTCTCGTATTTGTGTGTCTATCAATTCCTCTTGCTACTTTTTTTCACCCAATAACATATGTCGCACTCTTCTGGCCATGCCTATTCTGTGTGTGTATTAGGTAAATGAATAGCAACAGTTTACGTCCTCCCTGTTTTGCTATAACAATGTAGATTGATTAGTCATTAGTTATGCTACATTTTTTAACCGTAAGCAAATATAATTGTCATTTCTTTGCTAGCAAGTGGGTTCTATGGAGGGAATTAACGCAATATGTTACTTATTCTTCTGTATCGACACACACCCCCCTTTCTTATTCTCCTACTGTCTTCTTTATAGGGGGACTGGCAACTAAAGCGGCTTTGTGTTACCTCTTTTGTTGTGCCCTGGCCCAAGTCCTGTCCGTGTGATGTTAAAACAAAAAACACAAAAACAATAAATTAAGGGGGTTCTTCCAGGCATTGATATTAGGGATCCTGAATAGGTATATATTATTAATGGTTATGTAACTAATTTTCAACTAAGCCTACCGGATGTGTGTGTCGCCTGTCTGTCTGAGCAAACAACATAAGCTACAGGATGTGTGTAGCATGCGTCTGTTGATGGGCACACACAACATCTCTTTGGGGCAGAAGGGGGAGTATGGGCAAACACTAGAATATACCTTTCTTCGTTGTACATTGAGTTCACAATGCATTTACAAGCACGTAGTTATGTAAAACATCCTCAACTTGTCATCTGATTATTTGCGTGACCGTGGAACTGTTGCCGATATAATTTGTTGGTAAAATTCTAGAGTCCTTTCCGTGTCCTTATTATTATTATTTTCTTTTTCATCCGACAGCATTCACATATCCCTTCAGATACTTCGACAAACGTAATTATTAAAGTGGGGGAATGGGATGCCCCCACTTCAAACCCGCCCCCTAGGACTCCCTAAAATAAATTACAAAACCTTATCCTAAACCTTACCTAGAAACTCGATCTAATTCCAATTGCAGGACAACTAAAATTATTACCTGGATGGTTTAGGATAGAGGTTAGGTTAGTCATATATTCCCAACACAAGCAATTTTTACCAAGTTACCTTACTTACCATTCCATGTTTAGGCCTTAGTAGGTCAATCCTCATAGACGCGAGACCAGCGTCATTTTCTTTCGGTCTTCAGATTGAGCATCTTAGATCTGTCACAGCTACACAGATTCACTGTCTGAAACCGAAGTACGAATCGCTCATCATATATTGCCGACAGGTGTCAGACAGATGTTTACACTTAGAGCTCTGCGGGCTTCACTCTTCTGACGTCCATCAAATAACAGTCATAGCCTGTTGGAGGGAAGATTTTTTTTTTTTCGCGCGCTTTTACAAAAGTCGTGTTTTTACGGAAATAAGGCATATGGGAAATCAATTATTTTTGGTGGATTAGTGTTTTTGAAGTGCATTCAACCTAATTAGGACAGGAGAAAAAAATAATGGGTCTAGGACGATTACTTTAAGTAATAGCATAGCCTTATGACGCGCATCGTTGTACCAGACCTTTTGGAAACTCCCAGTACTTGTTATTTTCTTCGATATAAAATAAACAGCTCTGAAAACAAGCGATGGCTCCTTGTACAAACCTTTGATTCATCGTCACTGATTGGACTATCCTGAAAAATAAAGCCTTCACTGTGTTATGGACTTTTACAACAAACAGTCGTGATGTTTTTGCCATACCAGGAGATTGTCTAAGGCTGTACTGACCGAATATACACATACAGTAATATTAAAATCTGGTACCCAGCCGAGTAATACATGCAGCCTATCGACTTCCTCACCAGTCAGAGGGGATATATAGTCGATCGTATGAACATATAAAAATTACATGTTTGGTAACAGGGTGTAATAAGCAAATTCACGATCACGCTGGGGAAAAACTCGCCCTTATTTCTCGTTCCTAAAAAGGACGGAAGTTACAGCCCTGTAATTGATTTTAGCGGGTAAATGAAGTAACTGAGGACGAAAGGTATCCTCCCCGGTTTTAAGTGACTTGTTGATGGCTTAGCCACCCGGGTAAATAAATTTTTCAGTAGCCGTGATATTATATAAGCGGTTACTGGTAGTCACCGAGGCGCCCATGTCGAGGGAAGTAAATGCTTTCAGCAGTCAAAGCGGACATTTTGAGTGGACTTAGAATGCCTTTGGGCTAAACAGCTCCCTATCACTTTTCAAAAATGATAAATACCTGATTTTCTGATATATAGGAAATCAATGTATATGCATATCTGATGATGGATCATTGTAGTAAGGATTCTAGTTCATTTTGCAACTTTAGAAGCTGTACTCCCTCAAGCTTTAAGAAGAAGGTCTAAAAGCTAAAATCACGGAAGTGAGTTTCTAAAAGTAAAAATTTCCCTTCTTAAGACATATCGCGATGAGGATCGGAGGAAATCGACACCATGAATGATAAAAATGAAAGCAATTCAAAACTTACGCGACCACAGAGTGTAGACAATGTCCGTTCTTTTCATTGGATTGTGGGCTATTATCGGCGACTTTAAAAAATTTTGCCGCCATGGCAGCCTCTAAAACAGATTGTTAAAGAAAGATATCCCCGTTTAGGAAATGCTGCAAAAGAAAAATTTTTAAAGACTGAAATTCCCAAAACCAACGCACCTGTTTTGGGGGGTTTCCAGATTATAAGGTCCTTTTCATCATGTATACGGTTTCCCTCTGCCTTGGAGTTTTTTTAATGCAGCCGACGCAAGCGGAAAAAACGTGTTTTGATATGCGAGTAAAACCTTAAATCCTGCCGAGTCAAATTTATCTGTCACTCATCGGGGCAACATTCAGAAAAGATTTAAAAGGGGCGCGGGTTTTTTTAGCTTAAAATTTCCTCTTTTTGTACCCCCCGGAAGCCCGGGGATTTGGTACAGATATGGGGGGCGCTACGGTGTCCTTGGGCTTCGATAGTGATTGGTGGCGAGTAAAAAATTACGTCACACCCTCCCCAGCGAATCACATATATTCTCAAAAAGTTTAGCCAAACACAAGGCTTCCCCGCTCTCACTGTGTTTTTTAAACAAATTCATCATCCACACCAAAATGTCCCCCCTTTTCCCCCTCCTCCTCCTCCACCCCTAGCTTCTCCCCTCTTCCTCCTCCCAACCTTTCTTATAGCAGCCGGGAGCAGTTGACAGTAGCAGCAGCAATAAAAATTTAAACGGTGTTTTTGTCGTCCGCTCGTCTTATAGTACAAAACACTCCAATAACACTTCTGAAATGTTTGTTCCACGGCTTTTATTTAACTGCGCCACCACCACTACCTCACCACGCCACCCTACAAACCCCCCCCAACTGCTATAAAGAAAAGGGAGGTACTTCTTCTTTCCCCTCCTCCTCCACCTCCTAGCTTCTCCCTCCCCTTCTCCTCCCCTCTTCCCCCTCCCAACCCCCTTTCCCCCAGCAGGGCCCGGCAGCAGTTGCATAGCAGCAGCAAAACAAAGCAGCAGCAGAAGCAGATAATAAAAAATAAGCCCGGTTTTTTTCGTCCAAGCTCGTTTGGTACGAAGACACTCCAAAACCGCTAAAGTGGTTTTACACGGTTTATTTTTATTACTGCTGCCCCCCTACCACTATCACTGCTGCCACTACCACAAAAATACCACCAAACGGGGGGGGGGGTACCCCCCCAAAAGGGGGGAAAAGGGCCCCCCCCCCCCAAGGGGGGAGAAAGGGGAAAGGAAGGAAAAATATAAAATTTTATATTTTTATGTTTTTTCCCTTGTCTTTTTTTTTGCGGAAAAA